>CAKNWT010295463.1:7870-23627 GCA_932066315.1 Andricus coriarius | reverse complement strand
CCCCCCCCACCACAGCTAAAGATTTCTTTTGTAGAAAAAGTACTAGACCACCTCTTCCCCAACATGAGCCGGTAAATTTTTCTTTTAAAGAGCATGGATACGCTCATCCTTTCGCGCTAGCGGATTTAATAACAGCCTGTGAGCGCCTAAAGAGCAACAAAGTACCAGAACCAGATGGAATTCCGTCCGAAATTCTGAAAGCAGTTGCAACTGCAAAGCCAGAGTATCTGCCTTTGAAAAAAGGTGACAAGCTACTAGAAAGTCGATCGTCATACATGCCAATTTGTCTTCTTGAGGTGGAAGGAAAATTATACGAGAAACTTATTCTAGCGATGCTAAATATAGAGATAGAGTGAAAAGAAGGTTTATCAAATAACCATCGCGGTTTTAGAAATGGTAGATAAATGACGGACGCAATTAGTGAGGTGATGAGGGTCACAAAAATGGCAGAAAAGTACTTAAGTCGTAACAAGAAGCTATGTGCGATTGTCACCCTAGACGTAAGAAGCACCTTTAACAGCGCGTCATGGCAAGAAGTACTGATTGAGCTAAGACGGAGGGGTATCGAAGAGGGACTGATAAGTCTCATTGGGTCATACCTGTCCTAGAGGAAAATAACAATCGAGTCAGAAGGGGAGACTAAAACAATCTCGACAAATAGCGGCTTCCCACAAGGCTCGATTCTCGGGCCGACACTGTGGAACGTATTCTATGCTCCGATCTTGAGAATAAGGCTCCCAAAAGGTGTAAAAATGATGATGTGACATTGGTTGTTATTTCCAGAATGGAAGAAATTCTAATGAGCACAACTAACGCAGCCATGCAAATGGTCATAATGAGCTCGAAAACACAGGACTAAAACTAGCCCCGGAAAAGACTGAAATTTTATTGTTCACCAAAAGAAGAAAACTACGTCCTGTCTGGTTCACTATACAAAGAGTCAGAATAGAGCCAAGCCGCGCAATTAAATACTTACGGACGTACATTGATAAGGAACTCAATTTTGCTAGGCAAGTAATCGAAGCGACACGAAAAGCAAGTAAACCCGCAAATGCACCAATGTAAATTATGCCCAATATCGGAGGTCCACGTGCCTCAAAACGAGCCTTTCTGTCAAGCGTGGCGCACTCGTAACTGCTGTATGCAGCGCTTGTGTTGTCAAGAGCTGCGAGAAACCATAAACTGGAAAGAATTCTAACAAAAGTACAGAGACAGATTCATTTGCTAATAGAAGAGCGAGAGGTGAACTACCAAGGCAGAGACCCGGAAACTGCAATTGAAAATCTCATGGAGAAATGGCAGCAGCAATGGCAAACGGCAAAACATGGAGATGGACGTGCGAACTGATGACGCCGATCAACCGATGGGTGTCAAGGAAGCACGGCGAAATGGACTACTTTATAACGCAGGCTCTATCTGGACATGTGTGTTCCACGAAATATCTGCATGACAGAAAAAGGGCTAATACAGACGAGTGTGTTTACTGTGGAAAAACCGTCGACTCAAGACATACGCGCTTTGAGTGTGTCCGATAGTATCAAGAGAGGGCAACTTTTCTCCAAGAAACGCAGTCCACAACTCAATAAACATTCGCGGACAATGGTCCAGGGGTGGTCCTGAAGGAATGAATCCCAAGCTAAGGCGTTCAAAACCGTGCTGAAGGCTGACTGTTCAGACCTTACCCCGCATGCGGGGCTCTGTGGCAGCGGACTGATTCTTCCCTAGCTACTCGTTGAAACAACATGATGCCCTATAATAAATCAATATTTGAATGTAGTTGTTTCGAGGAAGGGGTGAGCGTGATGTTGATGATGAAAAACATCCTCAAGAAAATAGAGGACTTTTGTGGTTCTAAACGAAGCATACACAAGCAAGTCACAACGGAGCTAGATGACGCGTTTGAGGTAATCGGAGAACTGATGAGACATGCAGTTTGGATAGACGGTTGGTTCAACAGCTTTGAATACCGGACTGGTGAGTTTTTCGCCAAGAAGGTATGAAAAGCCAAAAAGGCAACAGGTGGAAAGGACACGGCTTACAAGGGAATTCAGATGGAAGCAGACCCCGCACTCGGCAAGAGATCGAGAGAGCCTACTATGAGTCTCCAGGAGACGGCAACCCGCACACCAGCGGCTAAAAAGCTGAAGACCCGCATCGTTAGCGGGGACACTAGCAAAGCAGGAGGAAGGACAGAGGTCGAAATCTCGATCTGAACTAAGTCAGAAAAAGGAGGTCGCGAGACGCGCTCGACTGGAAGCGGTGCTGGTGAAACCGGCTCAGGGGCAAAGCTACGCACAGGTCCTCAAGGACATGAAAAGCAAAAGTAAGCCCGACACATTTGGTGTTAAAATCAAGCCTGTAAGGAAGACAAGGAGCAGCGACGTCCTTATTGAGGTGCGAACCGAGGCAGAGGGTAGGACCAAACTTTCCTCTGCTATCAACGAAGCAGTCGGAGAAGCGGGAAACGCTCGCGAGCTCTTCCCCGCACCGAAGTCGAAGTCCTAGATCTAGACGAAACGACTGAGAAAGGGGAGATCAAGGATGCTCTGAAAAAACACTTAAAAGAGAAGCAGCTGGGAGAAGTCAGAGTTTGCATGACGAAAAAGGGGTGGATTGCAACAGCAGACCACAATGTTATCTCTGCGCTGGAAAAGAGGGAGGTCCCCGGACAGATCATCTTCCCGGGACCATGAGATGCTTCACGTACAGAGAGGCAACCGCGCAGAGGAAGATCAGGAGAAGTCCAAGTTGGCACAATAGATGCACGCTGAGGCACGGCGGAGAAGAGAACCTGTAGGTGCAGAACGCCTCAGCAGGCAAGAAAAGGGCACCCTCTGAAGTATAACGAAAGCGGTTCCGGGGGAATTTTGCCAAGGAGAAAGGATGGTGGTTTTTAATGCATCCCTTGGTGGCATTATTATAATGGCAATGTTGATTTTATATAATGTATAAATATACGCAATGTATAATTGAATATTATATATGTCAGGGTCATTGTAGCTTGAACTGATCTCGTATCGAAACCTTTGTCACGTTTCTTTGCGAAATTTGCAAGCAATTTTTCCAAGCAATTTTTCTCGGTATGTTCTTGAAAATTTCAAGCATACCTCGAAAAAAAAATGTATTATCATCATCCCAGTTATTTCGTCCCACCGCTCCACACACGATGTGCTGACGAAATTTGTTGGAGACCCTCACCCCAATCCACGTAGAATTAAGGACACAAGACACGAATGTAGCAGAACGGACGGCAACTCTCAATCCATTGTAACAGAAATGGAGAAATCCTACTAGAGATGGGAAAGGAGACTAAGGACGTGAAAGCCTTTAAAAAAATTTCTGCAGAAGTATCTGGGGGATATGGGAACCATGAGGAATCTTTTTCGCCCTGTCAAACTGCAGATTCTAGACCTCGACAGCTTTACCACAAGAGAAGACATTGAGGACGCAAGGTGTCGATTATGAAGGCCGACAGGCGAAATCAAGCAAGCTCCATCGTCAAGCTCAACGAACAAGCAGCCGATAAACTGCTGGAAACGTCCCGTATAAAAGTGGGGTAAATCAGCAGCAGGGTTACACGAAAAGTACGGATCGAACGATGCTTTACGTGTCTGGGATAATATGCACAGAAGTAAAGAGGCGAACGATCTCCTAGATCATCTATTTTGCGAAAAGGACATCGACCTCCTAATCATCAGCAAGCGAAACAGGCATCAGGACACCGCAACATGGTTCCCGGATATCATTGGCACGGCAGCCATAATGAGTGCGAAATCCAAGGGGACTCCCGATTGAAAGCCGTGGCTCTGGAGACGACTACGTCTGGGTCAAGAGCATAAAAGTCACTCATGCAAGCTACTACCTCATTTTGAACGCGGGCATCCAGGACGGGGCCTGCTCTTCATGAATAACGGCAAAACGTCAACTCTCAGACAAGCCGGCAACTTAGGAACGATCCCAGACATTATCTGGGAGGTCCTGGAGGACTATACTGGGAACCATTATCCATATAGAAAGATTAGAGCAAGCGCAAAGAATGCAATATGTCGAAAATGGACGCAGAAAAATTATCCCTGACGGTAACCAGAGGGCATAGCAGGCTAATGGAGAGATCTGACATGGGGCCGGAAGCACTTGTGGAAGCCATCATGCAGATTATAAACCAGGCTTGAGAAGCCTCGATGTTTCCGAAGAAGGGGAACAGAAATAGAGATGTCGTTCACTGGTGGAATGCATAAATCGCCGACCTTCGAAGAAGTGTATAAAACGCAGGCGGACAGCCACGAGAAAAAGGCAACAGGTGTTCAGACATATAAGCAAGCCGAAAACGAACTGGGCGGGGCTATAAAAAGAAGCAAAAGGCAGAGTATGAGAAAGCTGAGCGGGGAAGTAGACGATGAACCTTGGGTATTAGGTTACACAATAGTAACCCGAAAACTCGGTGACCTCTCAGCTAGCGGGTCAATGGGAGCGGAAATCATTAGGCACACCGTCGACGTACACTTTCCGATAAATCCGGTAAGAGTGGAGAATTGTTACGGAACCCCTCTATGGGAGATCCTGATCTTTACTGAGGAGGAACTAGTAATTTCGTGACCGCTTTCCAGAATAAAAAAGTGCCAGAACCTGTCGGATAACCGCTGGAAGTCTTAAAAGCAGATGTTGCTAGACATGATGTACTGCTGCTTGAAAGCTAGTATATTCCACAAACAGTAGGAAGTCCAACGCTTAGTCCTCACCAGCAAAGGAAAAGGAGATCTGTGTTCCCCATGGGCGTAAAGACCACTGTGTATGCTGAATACCACTGAGAAGCTAATGGAGAAAATTTTGAAGCCTCGCCTGCTGGCGGCCGTCCAAGCGGGAAGCGATATCTCCGAAAGCCATCACAGTTTCAGGAAGGGACGCTTTACAATGCACGCAGTCCAAGAAGTGGTGGAAACTATTGTTAGAGTGGAAGAAGAAGGTCGCTATAGCAGGAAAACTGTTCTGCTGGCAACAGTGGACGTGAGAAATGCCTTCAACTCGACCAGGTTGACCGAGATGATCAAGGAATTGGAGGGCTTCAAAACACCAGAACCCCTCATGCGTATATTCAGCGACTATCTTTGTGATAGAATCTTAACATAGGACACCAAAGGGGGTCCAAGAAAGAAGCAAATCACAGCACGAGATGCATATCTGTCGGGCTATGCGGACGATATACTCGCTGTAATTGCTTCAAGAACATCGAAAGGAATGCCGTGGAAGCTCAATCAGGTCATGAGAAGCATGGGTAGCTGAATGGACGACCATGGGCTAAACCTGGCCACGAACAAAACCGAGCTGGTCATGGGCACACAGAACTTTATCCCCATGCAGATACCGATGTAAGTTTGGATTGGCAGTGGTCACAACGAAGGCAGTCATGAAACATTTGGACATCTAGATCGACAACAGGCGCTCCTTCTACGAGTAAATAAAACAGGTAATAGATACGGTAGCAGACGTAACGGAGAAGTATGAGGTCTTTCACAGGACATCCGATGTGATCAAGGCGACAGCAAAATACGAAGCCAGAGCGGCCATAATAAAATGATGGCACGGACGCTGGAGCAATGATCACCGAGCAAGATGGACCGAAAGGTTAATCTCAGAACTGAACACCTGGTTAGACCGAAAGCACATATTGTCGGGGTGATGCTTTAAAGCGAGAAATAGCGGGACAGGGCATTTACCTATGTCGAAACCATTCTGAGCAAGAAAAAAGCAGAAGGAAAACTCAGAGAATAAGGACGTGCAAGTATACGTATGAAAGAGGAAACCATCCAAGCCCTAAGCTCCTGAAGGCCGACAAGCCCGATTCGTGACACCCGCTCCGCTGATTAGGACAATGCGTACATATTGGTTGGGTCGACAGGCCGACGGTGAAGAAAACCAGCAGGAGCATCAGTGGGCAAAAAATGGCACCCCCTGAAGTAATGCGAATGCGGTTCCAGGGGGAATCATGCCAAGAAAAAAGGGCGATGATTTTCAGTGGGTTCGTAGGCATGAATCGACACCCGTCTAGTGGAAAGTAGTCGGGTGTAGGATGAAGGCAAGCACCCAACCAACTCCGGGTGCCACTCCCGAAAGAGAAAATGCTTGAGAAGAGGGAAAACTGGTTGAAAAAATAGGAAGAGAAAAGACGCGCCGTCGAAAGGTTGGCAGAAGATGGCTCGAGCTAGTGGATCTCGACTGCGTTACCACTAAAGAAGACGTCGCATATGCGCTTAAGCGAGACCTCGACGGAATAATAGGAGATGCAAAGGTTTTGATAACGAAATCCAACATAAGAGAACACATCCTAGCAATTGTTCAAATTATTAAACAAGAAGCTAACAAACTGTTTGTTAGCTACCAATAACAACCCCAGCTGAGGGTCAACATCAGCGAAACAAGAAGAAGCTGCGCAGCGGCCATTAAAAGGAGCAAAAGGCAGAACTGGCTTGGCCTTACTAAGGACGTCAACAACGAACCTTAAGGTCTGGGATACAGAATCGTCACACGAAATCTTGGAGTCCTTTCAACATGTGGGGCGATATGTCAGAGGTCAACGATAGAGTCACGGCCGTGGAGACACTTCCATTCACAATTGAAGAGCTCATCACAGCAATGAGCATGAACTTCTGCAGAACATGAAGGCCCCTGGATTGAACGAAATTCCAACAGAGGCTTTGAACGTGATGGCGCGCACATGTCCGAAGGTGCTGTTAAACACGTACAACGCTTGCCTGATGACGGGAATCTTTTCCAAATCACCGGGAGCATATCGTCCCCTGTGCATGCTGAAGAGGAGCTGTTAAAGACCAGTTTGGAGGCGGCTATCCGGAAGAACGGAGATCTGTCAGTCAGACAGTACGGTTTTACAAGTGGACGCTTTTCTGTGTACGCAGTTAAAGAGATAGGGCATACAATCGACGCAGCACAAAGTGAAAACCATTATTCCAGGAAAGTCATCCTCCTGGCAACGTTGGACGTGAAAAACGCTTTGAACTCTTCCAGGTGGACCGACATGATTCAAGCCCTCAAGAAGTTTAAGGTACCAGAATATCTCCACGGGATCATCGAAATCTACCTGAAGGACAGAGTTCTCGAATACGAGAAAGCGAGAGATACCACAAGGATGGACATAACGGCCGGTGCCGCCCAGGCTTCAAACCCGGGACCAGACCTCTGAAACATTTCGTATGACAACATTCTACGTCTGCAGCTGCCAGAAGGTGCATACCTGTCTGGCTATGATGATATCATGGCAGTTATTACCACGCGCAACACTGAAGAAATTCAGTGGAAACTGAATCGGGTTATGCACCTCGTAGATAGGTGGATGGATGGTTATGGCCTAAATCTAGCAACGGAAAAGACTGAGCTGATGCTAGTCGCCAGGAAGTTGATTTCCACCATAATAGAGATGCAGGTTGCACGGAGACTATTCAGTACAAGGGTATTCTGAAGCACCTTGGGATCATGGTAGATACTAAGCTCACCTTCTGGGAACAAATCAGAAACGCGTCTGACGAAGCTGTAGCAGTGACGACAGCACTGAGCAGGCTCGTGGCAAACGTGAGCGGACCAAAACAAAGGAACCGCCGACTTCTGATGTCGATAGACCATAATATCCTACTATAAGAAAGCGAAATATGTGCTAAAGCGCTGAAAGAGAAGAATTTCAGGTAGAGGATGGCATCGGTACAACTGAGAGGTACATTTAGAGTTGCGTGCTCTTATCGCACCGTTGCGCAGCCCAGATCTTCCAGATTACATACTCTCTGCAGAAACTGGTCTAACCATTTTTTCTTCTCCAATCCTTTAACAAAGACTGCACTAGCGCCACCTATTGTATCTCGAATTATAAGCCAGACTTCTTCATGGAATATGTCAGCGGATGTCCATTCCAAACCATGCATGATAATTGCGCGTCAACCATAAATTTTCACTCTTGTATTTAGCAAGCAGCGAGTCCTAATAGTAAGGTGGCTCAAACAGGTAAACCACAGATTGAGCATCTTCCTGAAGAGGAATTATAGCCAATTCCTTGAAAACGATTACATCATCAGTGTCATTATCCTCACCACCACTATCATCTTGAATCAACTTCTTCGCGCTGTCACTCAGTGGCTGGTACGGAATCATAGGTTATGTATAATTAGACAGTAGGCTGCAGTTTCAACGGGAAAATTGCCTGCAGATTCAAATTCCAAACGATCGTCCACTGAGACCTGTTTAAGGAACTCATTTTGTTTTAAGCAATCAATGATATTGAGAGGAGCATGTTCTTTGACATTGGTTATATTGCAGTGATCGAAGCGATTAACATATCGGGCTAGACTATCCTTTCTACCAGTGTGGAAACCCAGTATAATGTAAAGTGGTTTATTCAACTGAGTTGACGTTTTCACAATCTACATATGTCTTGAGGTGGTGGGAAGCAGGGGGTATTCATACATTTCCCATGAGCATTAACTCATAGCTACTACATATGGTATCATCCATTCTACTTTATGAATCGAGATCTTAAATTGCTCTTCATTTCGTGGCGATCTTCGTGCTTGAAGAAAGACATTCAAGTCACTGCGCGATCTCGTCAAGATAAGTTCATGCTTTGCGTTTACAACGATCTTTCGATAATCTTCATCAAATCCTAGGATAATGCGGAGTGGTATAGTGACATCAAAGTATCCCTCATTAGTAGTAAGACATTTTGTTCCTGCCGGGATGTCAAGCCATCCTACATTCTCCATAAAATAACTTTGTGTATGGGCAAGTGAGACGTAACCTTTTGTGGTGCTACTAAGACCGACATTTTTGCAACGATCAATTTTAATACTATTCAGTTCATAGAAAATTTCATCAAACATATAACAGATGGCATTGGTCACTTGTGCTGTATCAGTAACAGCTGTGACTCCATCAGACCTTGTCAGTCTTTCATGCACATGCAGTGAACACTTGCTGGACAGTATACACAAATCTTGATTCTGGACAGAACTTCGAATTGCATCACTGTTGTTAAATGATGATGAGGCATAAGGCTGATGTGCATGAATCTCATAGTGATCTATGGATTCATAAAATCTCACTGGTGTTTGAGTGTTTAGTATTTCTTCTATTTTTGTTGCAACAGAAGCAACCTTGTGTGCTGCTTGAGAACTGGCTTGCATGTGACATATGAACACTTTTATATAGACACCTTTGGCATTGTACACGATACCCATTATGATGATTTGACGAAAAGACGTATTGCCATACCTTGTCCTCGGAAATTCACCAAGTCTTCGTCCTAATCAACTATGCGGAGTTGAATATGATGTATGTTCTGCACGGCGATTGGGAGGTAAATGACGTGTTACGGTACTTCAACGATCATATATCCTGGTGGTACAACAGGGATATCATCGATATCATCGTTCATGTAAGTTCCACGAGTGATATTGCACTGAACTCGTAGAACATTCACTTTGAGAATAGACACAGGTAGATCATAAGTTTGATTCTTATTGGATTTCGGAATACGAGGTGTGAATCCCAACAAACGTTCAATACAATCGTCTGGTTGAAAGTTCATTTTGCTATCACACCTTATCTCACTGCGTGAAGTGTTATTATTTGGCTTAATGATTATTGCAATGGCACCAGGTATGGTCACTTCTCGATTATCGAGATAGATTTTATGTTTTCTAGTGTCAACGTTAGGAATCGCATCGAATGTAAGCAATTCAACGAGTCTAGGTGCATGGTACTTACTAGGGGAGACTTCTATTGGTGGAAAATACGATGGTGTTCGTCTGTATACTGACTATAGTCAGTTCATCACACACACTTATGAAGACAGTATTTAAGGTGGACGATGATTACCAAATCTGTCAAAGTATAGAACAAAAGTATCACCGATCTTTCTATAACTTACCCAGTGTATACCAGGCCCGTGACTATCATCAAGATTAATAATAGCTGACTCGATTTGGTGGGGTCCGTGGAATATTTAGAGCTATAGTGTACTTGAACAGATCGGTATCAGTGAGTGCATAGTGAGGTAGCTTCACTGCAATTTTTTGCCACCTGTCTTAGATAATGTCCTTTTCGGAAAGGTTTCAAGTGAAGACCTAATCATTTTCTGTCGAGTTTTAGGTGTAAACCTTTTCTAGAGCAATAGCCTCCATTGTATTGTTATGACGTTGAGCTTTTGCCAGTCGTTGTTTGGCTGCGCTAGCATAGTTTACTGTCTCAGCCACACCTTTTGATCCACTAGTAAGAGCGCCAATGCACTGTGTCCAGCAAAAATTGGAATCAGTGGCAAAACACCACTAAGTTTTAAATATATTGGCAAGACACGTGCATTTTGCACTTGATGTTTGTCGTCTATGCTTTTGACAGCTTCCTGTGCACCTCTGATTGCAGACTTGATGGGCACTTTTGCATCACTATATCTTTCAATTTCTTTCTTAAATGCATTCACAACCTTTCTAAATGCTATTACTTTATTTTCAAAGCTGTTTTCTTCTTCGAACTGGGTTTCCTTTCCAAAATAGATTTCCTTTTGGAAATAGGTTTATTCTTTAATCCCATACCGAGTTTTGCTTTGACATTCATCAGGTCAGTTATTGCCAGTGCTGCCGCTTTCTAATCGATTCCAGCGTCTTTAGCAAAAACGCGCTACCAGGCTTTACTGGCTAGTACACGATCTACAGCGATTCTTCTTTCAGTGTTTTCACGATTTCGCAAGTAGAAAATGTCGTGCTCTTTGCAAGCTGCGTATAAATGAATCGCAACCGGAATGTTGCTGAGGACTTTGTTGACCAATTCTTTACCTTGATGATGGTGTGATACTTTATTAGCTTCACGGTGCACAATAATTCTTCGCTTAGCGGATGTTAGTACGCAACTGATGTAAAAGCTATATAAGGGCTGTATTTATAGCTTTCACAAAAGTCGAGATCAAGATGCGGTTCAAGTCACAACCCGGTTAACTTGCGTTTGGCAACCTTGACACACTAGTCCAATCAGAGAAGAAGTAGGTGGAAGGTCATGGCAGTCTACTACCAGAGATAACATTAGAGATAACATTAGAGCCTTTTCTGAATGGGTAGGCATGCTCATCTTGACCAGTTTTTACTCGTGTAGAACTTACGCTCGAATTCCTAAACATCAACACGTCAACATGACAAAGTTTCAGTCAGAGAAGAAGGTGCTCCATCGAATCGTAAGAGCTGGTGAGGCGATTCGACGTAAGCATTGAATGCTAAAAATGAGTAAAGAAGCTACTGAAAAGATAATAAGTGAAACATTCAAGCCAATTGGCATGCCACTGCAGAAACTGGTTGATATGTCCAATCCCTCAATTAAAAAGGAGTTAAGCTTCAAGAAGATACTACAACTGAGTCTGCTAATAGCTTTATGATTGGTGATAAAACAATTAGCTTTGAGGGACAATATGTTTACGTTAATGGTAAACAGTATCTGAAAACCGATGGTCTGTTGGAACTGCTGTTTAGAAAAACTCCGGAAGTTTCGTGTATGAGCAGTGATGCCTGAAACAATTGTAAGGAAATATTGATTGGTACAAATACAAACAAGATGCGTTACAGCCCAAATGAAACTATTCGTACCAGCAGAGATATTAAGTATAATAACTTTATTGCGAAAATTTTCAACGTATCATGCAGACGATTTTCAACTAGTGGAGTTTGCCTGCCATAGTATATGGTAGCAAGCAAAGATGTACAGACTGGCTTCTTCTACTGGGATGACCATAACGAACTAGTTGATCGTCTTTTTCTATATCTAGTTTCTCAGGCAGGCGGCAACCTGAGTCACAAAAAAGAAATTATATCAATCGCTGAGGAACTTTAGGGAAGCTAAAATCATATATTAGGAGTGTACTCATAACGCTATCGTCATTATCACGATGAGCATCGACGTGATTGGACGTCACCTTGATCGAATCGCTGCAGCAAGTAAGAGAGTTTGTAAAGTTAGCTAGTTCAAAGAACAATATGACGCAGTCAATTTGATACTTGTACAGCGCTTTGTACAAAAGGAGATACGTACAGTGTATCAAGTCATATCATCTATGCCAGGGCTCGCCAGAAGTCAGTCTTTGACTGACAAGACTGACAGTGTCAGTAACGAAGACTAGGTAAAATAGATCCCAATAAATTATGCTCCAAGTTTTCCTTCGACTTAGGTTTTTTTTCATGGTTCGCATACGAAAAATTCAGACGCCCCGCTGTGAAGTACGTGCCGGTTGACCGTAACCCTTCGTACGATTCCTGGAAAACGAAGAAAAAAATTAAAGAAAAACTTTCTGTCAGTCTCGCACTTGTCATGTCAATCTGCACCTGCTGAAAGTGGCGAGCCCTGATCTATGCGAACAGAGAATAACAATAATCGTTTGATGATACGTATACTTGAAGAATCAATCAACGAGAAACTAATAAGCCTGCATTAGCACTAGTGACAGAACTGCATAAATCTACTAGAATGAGTTATCCACGTCGTCGCGTACAAATGCGTGATATAGACGAGACGTGGCAAGCAGATTTGGTAGAAATGCTACCCTATGCACGTAAAAGTAGTGGCAACAAGTATTTACTTACCCTTACAGATAGTTTCTCCAAATACGCCTGGGCCGTCCCTGTTAAAAGCAAGAGTGGACTAGATGTCACTTCAGCCATGTAATCTATACTTGTGCATGGTCTTGTACCAAAAAACTTAAACACTGATGAAGGCAGAGAATTTTATAATTCACATTTTAAAAATCTTATGCAGCGATACATTTTTAAAATATTATGCAACGACACGACATTCAAAAAATATTATGCAACGATACGACATTAATCTCCACTCAATACATAGTAATCTAAATTGACAATCTGTGAAAGATTGTATCGCACGCTGAAGAACAAGATGTGGCCTCAATTTAGCTTGAGGTGCAACTTAAAGGTAGAGACATTTTGCCTTCTCTCATCTCCCAGCACAACAATACCAATCATCGATCAATCTGTATGAAGCCAAAAGACATCAATACCGAGGATGAAGAGAAGCTAATGCACTCCCAACTGGACAACAGAGATATTTACTGCGGATCGAGTTATGTCCACGAATCCAGTGACATACAGGCTTAATACTGTCAAAGACAACCCGTTTTTGGTAGATTTTATGAACAAGAACTTCTTAAAGTTAAACATATAGATTTATACCTTGTGGACAGTTTACACAACAGTTGGATAGATAAATCAGATATGTAATCAACTTTGTCCAATGTAGAATCAACTTTGTGCAATGCTGATTGAACGTTGAAGCAATGTTGTGTCAACGTTAAAAAGATGTTGAAGTAACCATGAATCAATGTTAAACCAACGACGAAGCAGTGTTGAACAAACGATGAATCAATGACAAGCCAACGATGAACCAATGTTGAATTAAGGTTGAACCAGCGATGAATCAATGTTAAACCAACGATGAACTAAAGTTGACACAACGATGAATCAATGTCAACCCAACTATGAAGAAATGGGTATTAAACTAAGTTCTAAGTTAGCTGTTAAATTCATATTATGTCTACGCTTGTACTAACTAGATGTAAGGTTTTGTTAAATAAAAAGCCATTCATACACATACATATATTGTCTTTTATTCAGTTAAATCCTCATAACTACTATTTACAAAATAATTGCAATAAAAAAAATCCTGAAACAATATTTACAACTAATTTTTTACAAGAAGATCTAAAAGTTCCATATCACTATCGCTGAGAACCTCATAAGTGTCATCGTTATGATCGATATCCATGATCTTGTAATGACACCACGCGAGAGTATCAGTACTATTTTTTAATAATAATCGCTTGTCCTCATAAGGACTTAGCACAATGTTTATTAGTTTAAAGGTTTCAACCTTGTGAAGTCAGGATCTGATTACATACTGTGTTGTCGATTGTACAGTCGAGTTTCGTAGGCATTCCGTATAGACATTGAAGGTGATTAACTGTTTGACGACGTCAGCTTCTAGCCCTCTTGCTTTTTTAAAAAAGTCTTTGCCGTTCACGCGAATACTGTGCATCTTGATCCGCAAGCCAACAAATTCAGTAATAATTTGACCAGAACATTCGAGAACATTGTCTCGAAGATATTCATATATCAAATTATCTGCATCGGTGCATAATATTTTACAACTGTTACCATTTTTTCGAACATGTAACCATAGCGGAAGGCATAGATTAGGATTTTAAGTACATTAAGCACCGAAAGCCCAACATAGATCGGATTATTGAACAGGTCTTGAGTTTTCCTCAATTCAGTAGCCAATAGATTTTCACCAAATATTGCTCTGCTTTGGAAATTTGGTTCGGCCTCGAGCTTTAGCTCCATATCTCACTTTTTGATGAGTTTCACATTAACAGGTTTTCATACATTCTCTATTGTAATTATTTGGGAAGATAATTATTCGAAAGATAGCAATTAATTTTCAGCGTAATTGTGAGGTGAGATAGGGTTAAATAGAGAAAGACAGATTAGGTTGACAAGGGACCGGGGCAGTTTGTGTTCAGTAGTTTGGACCTTCAAGGGGGACAAGGGTGGTTCTCTTAGTGTTGTGGTATGTTAAGTGAGAGAAAGAGGTGTCTGCAGGGGCTGTGAGAGATGGGATAAGTGGGATGATGGGAAATTTTGGGGCGGTAGACGGCAACAATCTTGAGAAACATCTGCGGGTGTGCAGAAGGTACTGCATGGATAGGTCCCAGTTACCGACGAAAGAGGGGAACGTGGGAAAGCGCCATTACGGTCAGCAGTAGGTGGCCCGGTGTCGAGCAGCGCGTCTGATGAGGAAAAAAGCAGAACTGCGTGAACGAAGGGGACTAAGAGAAGATGTAAGGGGAACTAAGGAGCAGATGGAAGTTATAATGGACGACTTCAGGATCAGAGATGAGAAATGGGAAAAGGAGGTGAAAAAGCTGACGGTGAAAGTAGAATGATTACAGAGGGAGGTGATGTCGCTAAGGAAGGAAAAAGAAGTTAAAATGAAACAGATGAAAGAGGTTATCAGGGTTTGGAAGGAAAGGACGGCAAAAAATCTTGAGATGGTAAAGGGCAGGTCCGAAATGGAAGTAGTTGACAGGTGGGAAAGGATAAGGGCAATGGAGGGATTAAAGGGAGGTGCAGAGAATGCTAAACGACCGGGCTAGGAGGGAGAGGAGTGAAGGATGAGCGGAGAAGGTAGTGTATCGGAAAATAAAATTAGATGAGGATATGTGAGTGTAGGACGAGGAGAAAGAGGAGTTGAAGGAAGTGCAGGGGAATTTTTTTTAATGAAGTAGTGGGTGGAGGTAAAGCAGGGTGGTCGCGTTGTGAAGGTGCCGTAATGGAACCTAGCAGGGGTAATGAAGAAAGATGAGGATTTCTGGAGGTATATATAGGAATTTTATGTTGTGGGACTGGTAGAGATGTGTGTAGAGAGAAAGTAATGAGAAAGAATAGAGCCAACGCTGCCATGGGGGTATAGGTGGCGGCTCCAGGAGTCTGTCAGAGTGAAGAAGAAAGGAAGGGCTAGTTGGAAATTATAACGGAGGCTAGGGATGGATTATAGGAAGAAGGTTATGGTGGGGTCGACAGTGAGGGCGTGCAAATGAGGGCAGTGAAGATAGAAAGGGTAGCGTGTAAGTTTGTGACAGTTTGCAATAGAGATGAGATAGAAAGGATTAAGAAGCATCTCGGACTTCCTAGGCGATAGAGAGGAAGGTATG
>CAKNWT010295461.1:0-17396 GCA_932066315.1 Andricus coriarius | reverse complement strand
AATGGCGTTAACTTCAAAACACCAATGCATAATTAAATTAATGCCTCAAGCTTATGAAATCTATAGGAAGAACATGTTTTTCAAATTTTATATAAAATTATAATAATCATTCAGATAATTCATTTTACATCAAATCTAAATAAATTTAATTTTCACTGTTAATAGTTTTTCAATTTTAATATACATGTATATTAATTTTACAACATAATGGTACATTGCATTTAATTTATGCAAATTACTTTACTCAAATGTATATTAAATTTCCATCAGATTTTAACAGAGTTAAAAGTTAAAAACATGATAGCTTCCACCAGTTAACCGAAAAGATAATTGACTTCGAAGTCAAAAGTTCAATTACGCTAAATAAATATCAGCTCTTATCTACGATTAACTGTACTCATATCAAATTTCGACCAATTTTAGAAAAAAGTTACGCTTTAATTACAAAAGCAATTGAATCAATTACCTCAACTGCAAATAATTGAGAAGATCTAAAGAAATAAAAGCACCTTGAGTTTTGAGCAACTACTATACCGACCTGCATATTATATTTAATATAAAATGTGCAACCTGCTATAGATTTTTACTAAAATGAAAATAATTTTTGCAAATGTCTTCATACAAATTTTTATGCAGATTTTCTAAAAGTGAACGCATTAACTTGGTCCACATTGTTTTGTGTGTGGAATAAAAATTAATTATAGGAATGTTGAAGTCTAGCATGAAAACGCTCTGTAAAATTCAACCAAAATTGGTACTGCCAGCTACACTAGCTCATATTTTCGAATTTTCTCAACGCAAACCACATTTTAATTAAAGGAAAGAAATCACAATCTTTAAAAATCAAAATAATAACGTAAGCCTTTATGTTATCAAATTTTAGTAACTTTGTATGCACTCATACACACGTGTATAAAAGTAGGAGTAGTAAACAAATTCCGAATTACACGAAATATTAAAATTAGACTGAAATAACAAATGCTGTTAGTTAGATTCTGAGATATGCCGAAATCAAGCAAGATTAATGAAATTTCCTATTTTCCTAATCCCTACAATCAGTTGCAAAGTTCTCAAGAAAAACAGTAAAGTAATCACTCGTTCAGCTATTCAAGTGACGAGAAGTCTACGCCACACAGGTCGCACCTTGTCTCGACGTCTATCAAAAAGAGGACATTTTCATCGAGGACGATGAAGCATTCTAAGGAGGGAGGACGGAAAATAAAAATCCAAAACTTTTCCAGTCAACATCTTCACTGCACGTGAAGAAACAAATATATGGAACCGGAACATAATATTGACATAGCATCATGCCGCATCATCCTAGAAATCCTAGCAATTGTACTCCTTAAGGCTGTTTCCACCGGAAGAAGAATCTCCAAAACTAAGCAAAGGAACACTACACATCTAACTTCGTATGATGATGCCACCATCTAATCGTGGCTGCTCCTCATACGAAATTTAATCCTTTCGTGATAAGATCTCACCGGCCAGGGAACGCCTACAACACGCTAAGAAAATGGCAAATGAAATCCATGTGGACCTCAATAATTCACTTCAAGACCACTCTGGATAGCAATGAAAGAAGATCTGTAAATTCAAGTATTACGGACCAACTGAATTCCTTCCCCGAAATCCTACCATTTCAAAATTCTAGCCTTATAAATTATCATCAATGACAAATTCCATAATATGGATAAAGATTACACTTACATTCCAGAATCCTTAAAAGCAAACTGTTATTGTTATACAATTACATAACAAGCATAAAACCAAAATTCTACTTTATGTGCTCTTGATAAGAAAAGGCATAAGTGTGTAATTTATCTAACCAATTTATGTAACAAATTGAGAGAATTCGTTAAGGTGGGCTAAGAAATAAAGAACTTTTCTTTAAAATCATAACTTTAAAAGAGATGACATCAGAATTACTATACTTAATACCAGTAACTAATAATCTAATTAAAACATTGATATAACTTCCTATTGTGTTAGATGTAAACGCCCGCCGTGAGTGAAACACTAGCTCAAAAGCGAGACTCCTCCTGCTTAACTAAAATGAACACTGGTCATTCAAACAAGATGGAGAATCAGAAGCTGATAAGCAAGTGCAACCACAACTACACTCAGCGACGTCCATAATAATGATGGCCGCTAGCTTGAGAAATTTAATCCGACTGTGATAAGGATTAAATGATAGCCAGCGGAATACTATGCCACACCCATAGTATGGCATCTCAAACCACGTGGCGCAGCAACCGGCGAACGAGTTACCTACACGCGGCTCTCATGTAAAATTAGGCTCGAACAAACTAGTAGCGTCTGCAAGAGAAGCAATGTCGATCATAAGATCATAGGTCGCACAAAATACGCGCAATAGAGAATCATTTCACCTCGTAAAATGACCTCGTATCTTGGAATCAAGAAAATAATAAAATGTAGAATTTAATCAAATTCTACATCGTATGGTCATGTAAAAGTAAATTGGGAGTTCTTAATGTTATTAAATACAACC
This sequence comes from Andricus coriarius, assembly GCA_932066315.1. Classification (NCBI taxonomy): domain Eukaryota; kingdom Metazoa; phylum Arthropoda; class Insecta; order Hymenoptera; family Cynipidae; genus Andricus; species Andricus coriarius. Next base: position 14,884 of record CAKNWT010295461.1, on the reverse strand, counting down.
TGGCTGAATTGAAACCACAGCCTCCACCTAAAAGTAAAGCACACACGTCTTTCTAGAATTGTGATCAATTTTATAAAACCACATATATCATTATCACTATTAAATGTCCAATAATCAAGGTCAAAACCTTGAGCAACAAAATTTTAACTGAAAATAGCATCAAGAAGCCCCAATAAAAATTTTCGATAAATAAAAAATCATCGAGGACGATGATGATTCTAAGGAGGGAGGACTGTTACATCCCGAAATTTGACAAAAATTTGATGTAACGCCTAGCTAGGTGCAACCTACCTTGCCCCACGACTTTCCGGCTAACGCTATTAAATACAAGCAAGAACATTACCGATCTTCTCTGAGTTTGATTCTAACTATGGTAACTGCACTACGGTCGGTAAGATAGAAATCATAAGATACATAAAGTGTATTACCATGAAAGGATAATGACTCAGAGAATACCGATAAGTTAACACATGTTCGGTTAATACGAGATTGTAATTGCAGACTCTGCCGTTCATATATAATTAATTATATTTAATAACATACGAATGTATACATATTACTAATAATCTGAAGCATAAACAATAAAAAAGTGTAACAACTAATTATATGGGACATGAATACACACGTATGTCTAAATTAAAGTAATAAGTTACCGATATATAATTTCATAACCCACTCAGTGAAGAATCATGTATATAGTCAGACAGGAATGTAACCGAAAGTGTCTGACTAGAGATATCACTTATAGCTAAGCCACCGTATAAAATCCTAACTCCTGAAAGGTCGAGAGTTGAGATGCGAAATCGTTGACCACGGTCGCTGATGATAGCATGAATCACCCACATGAATTATACGACATTCAATAAGGAAAGTCGCGTGTATCAAATTACATATATCCGATATAGAGAGGACTCGACCGACCATTGAAGGTATCAGTTGACGGGACATAATTAATCCTTACTCAAGTAATCCGACATTCATAAATACAATTTGTTTTAAAACGTGCCTTGGTGAAACTGTGACGGGAACGTGTCTTGGTGACACTGTGACCGGAACGTGCCTTGGTGACATTGTGACAGGTACGTGCCTTGGTTACGTTGTGCCAGTTGCTGCTAAGATGAAGCGTATATAAACCCCTACGCTTCCCTTGTCAATCGTCTTACGTTCTCGGCAGTCTTACTGTTCACTTCGGTCTACGGGTAACGAATAGTGTTGACAGAATAACGGCTTCTATCTCCTTGGGACCGAAGAAACCCTCTGACTAAGTCGTATATTTTAAAGTTCAAATTCACAGTAGTTATCGTGATCAAGTCTTGTACTAAGTCCCTTCGACTGAAGCTTTCGGTCGTCGCAGAGCAACTTTCCGAATAAAGTCCGCGGTGTTAACGTTCGCGAAAGGACTCATTATCGAATTTCTTACGAGTTATTCAACTTATCATCCGGTAAAACTCCGTCGGTGTTTTACGTTATAAGCGGAGATCCAACCGACAAAGCATCTCACGCTCGCCCTTTCTTTCTAGAAAGGTACACGTAAGTTTTAATTTATGTAACTATTTATCTCTGTTCTTATTCCTATAATAAAAGAATTGTTAAACCAACTATCTAACACTTATTTAAATTCTGAATTCTGACACAGTCCGCGTGGGGCTTATAAGTGACACAAAAACCCACATAAAATAATTAATCAGGTCTTACAAGCCTGACATAATCAACACACTGGTCTCTCTCTTTTCCTATTTTCCATACTACCCTCGCCTTTTGCTCGGGACGTGACAGTCCTTTTTCCAAAAATTAAATTTTTTTATTTTCAGTATATATTTATAACAAGAGCTTATAACATATTTGAAGATAATTTTTGGCTGAACAACTTTTTTTTTCGTCTCTTGTGTCGTTTTTTCAAAAATTTAATTTTTTTATTCTTAATCTTATTTTTTACGATTAAAAGAAAGTCTACTCGTCCTTTCTAAAAAAGACACTAAAAAAATGTGTAGATCCTTTTGGGGCGAACAATTTTTTGGAATAATTTTTTTCGTACCTTGTGTCGCCTTTCAAAAAATTTAGTTTTTTTACTTTGAATGTAACCTTTTACGATTAAAACTAAAACTGCGCTTCATATCCAAAAATTAGTCATAAGAAATTTGGATGAGTTTTCAATCTTTTTCGGAAGAGCAACTTTTGTCTATTCATATTTTTCATAGCATGTGTCGTTTGTCCAAAAATATAATTTTTTAGTATTTCAATCTTGTTTTTTACGAATAAAATACAAGCTACGCATCCTATCAAAAAATGATTAATAACAAATTTGTAGCTCCTTTTGGGGGTAACAATTTTGTTCAATCATTTTTTTCTGCACCTTGCATAGCTTGACCGCAAAATGGAATTTTTGAATTTTTATTATTTTTGGTGCGATCAAAATTTGAAATTATTTGGCTTGAAATCTTAATTTTCGTTTGGGGTGGAGGGGGTGAAAATTCTATAACTCAGACAATTTTCTTTTCATCGAAAAAAGTCTTTAAGATAAATTGTTTGAATTTTTTAGTACTACGGATAGGCGTACATGGAGTTTCTGAATATTGAAAAAAATGGTTTAAAACATTTTGAAAATGCTCCTACTTTTTTAATTTCTATCCAAAATATCTGGTTGACCAACTCTATCTTTCTTTTTGGTCCCTGAAACTGTGTGCCAAAGCACAATTTGATCCGACCAGTCTTTCAAAAGTTACCTGGCATACAGACGACGACGACGGCGACATACAGACACCGACGTAAAAACTACTTATGCTGACTCAGGGGCCCTCAAAACGTCAACATTTGATGGAATCCACGAAACTCATTTTTCGCATAACATCAATACCTTCTCATTGTGACGAGAATGTAAAAAGTACACAGTATATTCAGACTATATTAATAGAAAGAGTACTTAAAAGGCCGAGGTACAGATTATATCTGCTTTGAAACCTATATTTTATGTAGGCTGCAAATTCGGAATAGCTGAATTCTCCCATTTTATTTAAACTCCGTATATACTTATGTACCAGGTGTATAAGCTTAAATACGCTGTTTTTAAGGCAAAATAAAATCGTTTTTTTTTTGCAGAAAATAAAATAAACTTTATTCAAAGTATTTTCCCTCGCTTGCTATACATTTTCCCCATCTCTCGGGCAATTTGTGTATACCACGCCAAAAAAAAGTCTTTATCTTTCGATGCAAACCACTCGTCAAGCCATTTTCCGACGTCTTCGTACGAATCGAAGTGTTGTTCAGCGAGCGCGTGACCCATCGACGAAAACAGGTGGTAATCAGAAGGGGCCAGGTCTGGTGAATAAGCGGGATGAGGTAGCACCTCCCAGTTGAGTGTTTTCAAGCAGTTTTGGACCGATAAAGCACTGTCACCATAGGCCTTCACAAGCATTCGATGTGATTCGGCAGGCGATTTCATCAAATTAAAGCAAAAAAGTAGAGCTTCCCGCAAATGCTCCTTTTCTGGCACAAAACTAGACATGATTACTCAAGGAAAAATTTATGTTGTTGTATAAAAAACTGAATATGTGTACTGATTTACGTAGCCAGGTGTCGAACTCACACAAAAAAAGCATGACGTTTTTATTGTAGCTAAATATGTTCACTACCGCCATTTCTGAGCAAACAGCGGATTTAAGCGTATACACCTGGTATTTTGACCCGCTGGTTACGAATATTATACTGAAAATTTGCGACAAGGCGGTGAAGGTACTGGGGAGAAAGACAGAACGGAAAACATGTGTGCTCATGGTAAAAGTGGGAAGCGAGGAAGAGAACAGAGAAATTATGGAAAGGAAAAGGGTACTAAGGGTTAGGAATGAAAGAATTGAAGAATACCTGACATGGAAAGAGAGAAAGAGGAAGTGGATGATCGAATCGAGAGCATGGATAGAGAGGAGGGACGGGGCTAATGTTTGGATAGGGAAAGACAGGTTGTGGGCAAATGGGATGAAGTGGATCTGTGACGAAGAGAGAGAAGAGCTGAGAGCAGAGGGAGCAATACTTGAGAGAACGATAAACGAAGGTTATGAGAGTAGGAGAGAGGGGGCGGGGTTTCCGCCAGAGAAGAAAAACTGAGCACGGGAAGGAAGAGGGGGAAGGACGAAAAGAGAGGAGTGTATGTGGCTTTCTGGAATGTGTCAGGGCTGAAAAACAAGAACGAGGGGTCCTGGGATGCTATTGGAAAACGTGACGTGGTAATGCTGTGTGAAACGTGGGTGGATAAAGAGGATTGGAAGGGCATGAAAGAAAAGCTGCCGAAGGTGTATGTCTGGACAATGCAAGAAGCAAGGAAAGAACGTAAGAGGGGAATATCGATGGAAGGCATGATGTCAGGGGCTGGAGGGCGTGATTGTGAGAAGAATAAACGTAGGAAAAGAGGGGGTGGCGATCGTTTGTGTGTATAGAAGGAGAGGAGAAGAGGAAGGATGGAGAGTTTCAAGGGAATGGGTGGAGGAAAGGAATGAAGAGTTGGTCTTGATAGCAGGAGACTTAAACGCGTGGACAGGAGAAAAGGGGGAAAGATATAAATCGGGAGGGTAAAACTCTTTTGAACCCATTAGGTTAGGAGGAGGTGGAAGTAAGTAATGAAATAGGCTCAGAACACTTCCCGCTAATAGCGACACTGAAATGCTCAGGTTGGAGGCGGACTAGCAAAAAAAGAGAAATAACTGGCGAAAGGAAAGTAAACGTGGGTAAATGGGGGGAGCATAAATTGAGACAATTTATAGAAAGAATGGAGGACGAGAAGGTTAGAGGACCGAAAGGGGAAGACGTGGACGCGTGCCTAAAAAAGCTAAAAGAACTAACAGAGAGGATGAAAGAAGAGGTAAGGCCAAGAGAAGAGAAGGAGGGAATAAAGAGGAGATGGTGGGATCCAGAATGTGAGGAGAGTAAAGATAGAATGAAGGAAAATGTAAAAAAAGTGGGAAAAATGGGAGGATAGGCAAACAGGAATATAATAGGAGCAAGAGTGAGCATGAAAGATTTTTAAGTGATAAAAGGCAGCTAGAAAAATGTAGGTATATGGAAGAGGTGGAAGAATTATTCAGGGAAGTGAGGGAATAGGTGATCAATAGGGAACGAGGAGGAAAGAAAAGCATCAGTGAGGAAATCGACATGGATTAGTGGACCCCGTACTTTAAGCGACAGTTGGGAGGAGTGGACAATAAGATGTTAGAAGAAAAGTGGAATATATTAGAAGGGGAAGATGATAGCAATGACGTGATAAGTAGGCAGGAATTGAATAGAGCGATGGGGAGGTTTAAAAGAAACAAGGCAAGAGGTGAGGACAATATTGAGAACGAGGCGTTGAGGTTTAGAAGAGAAGGGGTGAGAAAGGAAATGTGGGAAGTATGCAAAAAGGGTTGGAGAGGAAAGGGATGGCTTAAGGAATGGAGGACAGGATTGGTGTTGCTGATAATTATGAAATGAGAGTGTAAGAAGGTGGAGGAGTATAGGGGAATCACACTTATGTCGGTGGGCTACAAAATTTGTATGGAGATTCTCAGAAAGAGATTAGAAAGGGAGGTGGAAGAGAAAGGGATTATTCCACACAATCAGACGGGCTTCAGAAGAGGGATGGGAACAGTAGACAATATCTATACGTACTAAATTATCTAGTGAATAGGAACTTAGGGAGGAAGAAAGGGAAGTTAGTGGTTTTATTTGTAGATATTGAAGCGGCATTTGGCTCGGTAAACAGGAAGGCGTTATGGCAGCTTATGAAAGAGAAGGGGGGTGGATGAAGGGTTGGTCGAGAGGATAAAGGAGATATTTGAAGAGAATAAGATAAGGGTGAGGATTGGGAAACAAAAAGGGGAGCTTTTTTTGAGTGGAAGGGGGCTCAGGCAAGGATGCCCACTGAGCCCATTAGTATTCAGTCTCTTGTGGGCAGATCTAGAGGAGAAACTGAAGAAGAAAGGAAAAGGGGGAACGGTTTTGGGAAATAGCAAGATATACTCCTTAGCGTATGCAGACGATATATTCTTATTAGCGGATGACGAGAGAGGGATGAGTCTCATAATGAAAGTGTTTGAGGTGTATGTGAGAATTAAAGACTTAACGGTAAATGTAAATAAGACTAAGGTAATGATTTTTAGGAAGAAAAGGACAAAGGTAGAATATGAATGGAAGATGTACGGAGAGAAAGTGGAACAGGTCGAGGAATTCAGTTACCTAGGCTTCTGGTCTGAGTCGAAAGGAGGGGTTGAACTATAGGCGAGGAGGAGGATAGAATGTGCGACTAAATTAATGGGGCAGGTGTGAGGTATAAGGAAGAGAAGGTTTAACGATGACTGGAATATGAGACTGTGGATGTTTGATGCGTTGGTGTGGTCAGTCCTAAGCTACAGACTGGAGATCTGGGAATGAAAGGAGCACAAGAGGGTGGAAAGTATGCAGGAAAGATTCTTGAGATGGGTAGTGGGAGTGAGCTGGAGCTGTCCAGGATATATGTTGAGGGAGGAATTAAGTAGAGGTGAAATGGTTATTAGACAAATGAAGAGAGCATGGAACTTTGATGAGAAACTAAAGAGGGGAGAGGGAAGCAAGATAGCACAAGCTTGTCTACGGGAAGTAGTAAATAAAGAGACTAGGGGTAATATAGAAGGATCAAGGTGGGAGGAAGAGAGACAACAGAGGAGGAGAGAATGCGATATAAGAGCAGATGTCAGAGTATGGCAAGAGTTAGAGAATGAACTGATAATTAAGGAGGGGGAGAAAAGATGGAAAAAAATCGTGGAATCTAAGTATAACAGGTGGTATAAGGTAGTGAAGGCTGAAGGAGAACCAGAATATTTAAGAAAGGTTAAAAAGGAGAGTAAATGCAACCACGTTATATGATTTAGGATGGAAGAAGGAATGAGAGAGTGTAGTTACTGGATAGTTGAAGAGGAAAGAAAATGTAGAGTCTGTTAATACGAGATAGAATCATGGGGGCATATTTTAGAGAGATATACGGGGGAGGAAACAGGTGATCAGAGTGCGGATGACAGGATAAATTGGATCTTGCATGAAAGTGGACAAGGGACAAGCTGGATGATGAGACTGGAAGAAATGAGAGAAAGTAAGGGGCATGTAATAGGGAAAGGCCAATCGTGTATTTCTATACAAGGACAGTAAAGTGAATAAAACTTTTAAATCATGTTTAAGGAAATGATAAGAGGAAACGGAAGCCCAGGAAACATCATGTAGATGTATAATAAATGAACTATTAAACGGGAATATAAATGAAATAATTTATAAATAAATAATTTAAATCGATTACAATTTTTTTCTTTTTTTCGCGTTTTAGACCATTTTACCAGATCTATCATAAAGATGAAACTTGGAATTTTTTTTCTTAAAAAAAATGAAGTGTACGTGTAACGAAGTTTCGATACAAATATGGGTGTCCTACACAAAAATCCAGCTATTCGTACCAAAATTTCGGTCGTTTTGAAATAATGACCCAGAGTATATCCGACGACCGGGTCATATTTGGGCCAAGGTTTGACCGGCCGTCGGGTGCATCAAGGTAACTTGTGGCTAACCAACTGCTGTACCCAGAGTCGGACAGACCGCGTTCTTGCGGTCGTACTGAACAATCTGCCACAGTTCATCCGATGGTCGGCCTAGAGTTGGGCAGGATTGGGCCGACAGTCAGCTTTTCGCCTGCCGCCGACGTCAGTTGCCAATGTCGCATCGGTGGGACCATGGCAGCTTGAAAACACCTAAGTCGGCCAAACTCTGGTTACCGTAGATCGGTTACCAAAGCAGGGCCGACTTTGGGCCGATGGTCAAGCCCTGGCATCCGACCGAATTTCGCACCTGGAATATCAACAAAAAATCAGCCAAATTTTTCTCATATTTCTTATTTTTTAACCACTTGTATTAAAAAAGGACAATATAACAAAGCAAATTTTATATTTTATCTCAATATTCTTCACGCTTCAATTTGAAGCGCCGTGGAAAAAAATCATACTAAGAGAAAAGCTTCCAGCGTAGAAGGCATTATTTTTCAACTGCTCCAAGTTTAAAGGTCACGCCCTTCGAATGCCTTCGAATTTTCAGAGTTTATTCACCTATACGATAGTAGTTCAGCCACCAATTCATATACTCTTATTATCATCCCTCCCCGAACTACAGGGGGTAAAACTTTCACCCCCGGGCAGAACGGGTATTTCCAAAAAGTCATAACTTTCTTTCTACAAATGCGAAATGAATTTTCTATGAGTGATTTACGAACTTGACTTTCTTCTAATAAAAATGTTTGTCGAAATGGTGGAATTAAAAATAGTTATGCAGTTATGCGAATACATCCGATCAAAACCCTCCCTCGCACGCTCAGACAGGCCGGCCAGTCGGCCTGTGACTTGGCTGTATGCATGATTCTCAAGGGAAGCTGAACTCAATTCATCATTTCACATCAATTCACATCGCAGTTAAGACTGGACTCTGTGCTGAGCGCTGCAAGCTTGCTTTTGCTGCAAATTTTTTCAAATTTCCACCAATCCCGTCAGCTGGGCCTTTTCCATGTGCAGTTGCTTGGAAATGTGTTTCTGTAGAAATTAAAAAAAAAAAAATTTAATTGAAAGATTGCTGATGGCATACTTATTTTCAAAATGCTGTGCAGCTCCATCTGTCACATAATAAATCTTGTCGACAACGCTGAATTTCTTCTTAAAGTACTCGATGATGCGCTTTCATACTATTATTAATTGATGTTAACCTTTCACCAGTTATTAGTAGATATGTTAATCCATCATTCTTCTCCTGAAAATACAGATCTGAAATTCTTGAATATGGATTTTAATTAGGCAGCGTGAACAAATCGCGTAACATTAAATAGAAGGTCGGGGGGGTCTGATTTCTGTTATGGTAATGATGAAAATATACAAGTAAGCCTCGAAAAGAACGTTGCGGAGAGGCGAGGGGTAAAAAGGGCCGAACAAACGTTAGGTAATTAATTAATGCTCTCTTTAAAACACTTTTTTCCCCTAAATTGTTTATAACCACATGAAAAAATTTTGATGCATTTAGAACCGCTGAACTTAATTTTTAGAAAGTTTCTGCACCAAACAAAAGTATTTGTGAATGAATCGAATTTGAATGAAACAGCGTCGGTGGGTGCACCGGCTGGAAGGTCGGCTTGTCCGAGAGAACGAGGGAGGGTTTCGCTCGGATATATTCCCATAACCGCGTAACTATTGTCAGTTCCATAATGCCAAACAGCATTTTTATTGGAAAAAAGTGAAGCTTTCGTTTAAAAATACTTTTTAAAAAGTTCAAAAGTACCTGAAGTGTAGAAGGTGTTGAATTAACATTTTACATCGTAATTTGTTCATAAAAATTAAAAACAATAGATTCCAGAGACTGAAAGAGCATAAAAAGCCTTTCCGAAATCTCTCATAGAAAATTCAATTCGCATTTGTAGAAAGGAAGTATGACCATTTGAAAATACCCGTTCCGCCCGGCCCAGGTGCGAAATTCGATCGGATGCCAGAGATTGACCATCGGCCCAAAGTCGGTCGTACTTTGGTAACCGATCTACGGTACCCACAGTTGGACCGACTAAGGTGTTTTCAAGCTGCCATGGTCTCGCCGACGTTGGCAACCGACGTCGGCGGTGGGCGAAAAGCCGACTGTCGGCCCGATTCTGGCCCAACTTTGGGCCGATGATCGGATAAATTGTGGCAGATTCGTCGGTACGACCGCACGAATGCGGTCGGTCCGACTCTGTATACAGAAGTCGGTTAACCACAAGTCACCTTTATGCACCCGATGGTCGGTTAAACCTTGGCCCAAATATAGGTCGGCCGTCGGAAAAACGCTGGTTCATGGTTTCAAAAAGACCGTGAAAGTACGGTCCGACGGACTCTGGGCAATAGATGGCCCGACCATCGGCATAATATTGGCTTTTACAAGTCATCATGATGCGCGAATTTTAAATGCTCATTAAAAATCACATTTTATGTCATTATCAAAAGTTGTGAAATAGCCTAAAACGCGAAAAAACGAAATATTACACGAAGAAAAATTATTCAAAGTGGGCGCCAGGAAAAAAAATTGCTTAAAAAAGTTTGAAAAAAATGTTTGAAAACAAATTGTTTCAAAAAAATTGTTGTTAAGAAATTTTTAAAAACAAATTTTTAGAAAAAAAATTCAAGAAAAATTGTTGAAAAAAATTAAAACAAAAATTTTAAAGAAAAAAAATGTCTTGAAAAGTTGTTGAAAACAATTTCAGGGTTTCAGCCCGGGGCTACAAGCCCCTCAAAATTTTAATGGGTTTAAATTATTTATTTAAAAGTTATTTTACTTATATTCACGTTAACAGTTAATTTATTATACGTCTACATGATATCGCATAGTAATAAAAAAAATTATTGAGAAAAAATATTTAAAGAAATGTTTAATTTTAACTGATTTGAGTTGTGCCTTAAGAGGATGGTTTTTTCATTGACTTTCAATTCTATAGGCATAGAGTAATGGGTAAGACTCCCGACTGCTAAGCGATAGATTCAGGTATAGATGTAGGTTCGAAACCCCGTAGCGATAGAAATTTTATTTTTCATATAATTTAAAAAATGTAATATATGTATTTATTCTAAGCAGGACCGTTAATATTTATAGTCAAAATACTCGCAATCAATTATTATTAATTTTTTGAATACCTTGAATCTACAAAAATCAAAGTCGGCCCCACATTTTTGTCCAAGGTTGGGCCGACTTCATACCAAATGTCGGGCCGACCTTGAGAAGTCAAAGGCGGTTGACCTTTATCATTTAGCTGGTTGGCCCGACCAGTGGCGCAAAAAGTTGGACCGACCGTCCGACGGTTGGCCCGACCGTGGGTCGACGGTCAATTCGCACCTGGGCGGGGGGGGGGGGTGAAAGTTTCACCCCCTGTAATTTGGGCAGGGATGGTAGTAAAAGTCTATAAATTGATGGGTTAACTAGTATCATATAGGTATTTTGGAAAACGACACAAAAGACGCAAATAAAACAAGAAGACGAAAGTTGTTTAACCAACAAATATTTATGAATTTGTTATAAACTTTTGTTTTTAAAATATATTAAAATTAATAAAATTAACTTTCTGGAAAAAGGGAGCTTCCATAAAGGATGTCACAGTTTTTTGGCGAATTTTCGACCCCTCCCCCCCCATTGTCACATTGTGTCAATGGGGTCTCAATGTCCTCTGTCACATACTGTCACAATTCGGCTACCCCCCTCCCCTAAAACTGTGACATCCTTTATGGAAGCTCCCAAAGGACAGAAGCTATAATAACATTTTATTGCACAAGATTTTTCGCCTAAATTATATTTAAAAATTTTCTTAGAACCACCTTACGCTATAATGCGTACTTTTGCTTGAAATCCTAGAATATAATATAAAAATTAACAAATAAAATTTATGGAAGAATGACACAAGTTGCAATAAAATGTTCATCAACAAATTTTCTTTTCTAATAGGATACGCACGTTTTTTTAATTATAAACACAAGACAGTGAAAATACTTTTGTCTCAATACATTTATTGAAATGATAAATTTGTCAGAGTAGCTGCCAATTAAATTTAATGCAAAATAAGAAACAAATAATTAAGTAATCATTAAAAATAAAATCTATACTTTATCTTGTAATATCTGAATAAGCAGCTTCAGACAGAGGTACATAAATAAATATAATATACATTTCATATAATAGAGTTGAACATAATGTAGAAAAGTTCGCATTGTCGACAACACCAAGTGCGAAGAACGAGATACGTGATGAGAATGTGTTTGTTAAAGCCGAAGCGATAAAATACAAGTATTAATTTTACGTCATTTATCAAAAACTACAACAAATTGTAGTACTGAACTACTACAAACTTTAACAGAAGAGGGATACACAGATCATCCGAAAAGAGCGGCAGTTTTATTAAATAATGATAAGCACGCGAATAAAAACGGTATACATTCTGTCAAAAAAGTACCGGGAATTGATCATTCAAAAGGCCCGCTTAAAGATATTGTCAAAAACCTTGTTGACGCTAAGTTGGCACCACTGTCCTCGATACTGACGTGGAGTTCGAGCACGATCTGTCAATTACTTACTTCACAGTGCTCGATGTTGTCAGTCTATCTCAAGTGTGTTTCGCGATTTTTCCAATTGATAAGAATATCGAACAAAGAATTTGTCTCAAATTGTTATGAATTAATGACGGACTGGCGTGGAATAGCGAAGGAACCATGCTGGGCCATGTCAAAGTTGCTAAATACCTATTACTGATTGAGTTCGGCATACGAGTCCCCGAGTATATCCATTGGACCACTCCCTTGGTGTCCAAAAAAGGTTTTGGTTGTTGGTGAAAATTGGCATAGATGTAGCCTCCGGAAGCTACGACCACGATCGTTCACCGAACGATCGATCCCGACGCGACCGGAGGTGATACGTCATCCGACTCGTCACTTGCCGCAACACCAGAAGACTATCGAGTCGGCAAATCACTGAACTGAATTGAGACTTGAAGAGCCACGGACTTTAACACACGGACCCGAACACCTGAGCTCTCTCGAAGACGCACAATTGATAACTGAGAGTCGCAACTCACGAAAACATGGCCATACCAGCCTACACCTTGATAGAAAAAGCACTGGGAGAGCAGCAAAAGGGTCCGAGTCAGCTCGACAAAAGAATCCCCACGCTACTGCCTGAGTTCCCACAACAACAAAAGCTAGCAAGCGAAACTCAAAAACCGAGGGAAGACCTTGAGGAGAACAAGCACCGGGCGGAGACCATGCTATGATAAATGAAACCCGAAGGTCAATTAAAAGAGAAGCGATAACATCAAATAAATTATTAACACAAATGTTTGATTGAAAAATTGAATTTCATGTGCGGAATCTCTGAAAATGTTACAGAAGGCTCACGGTGAATCGACTTTATCAAAAACACGTGCATATGAGTGGTACAGTGCATTCAAAAGCAGTCGAGATGTGGTGGAATATTTTCCTCGCTCTGGGCGGCCATGAACGTCTTCAACTGAAGTTAACATCGCTCAAGTGAAGGAAATAGTGACTGAAAATCGTCATTTTAGTTTAAGAGAGATAGCCGCTGAACTTTCTGTGTCTCACGCATCAATTCGTACCATTTTAAACGATTGTTTGGGCATGAAACGCGTTGCTGCTCGACTAGTTCCGAAAGAATGATAACGCACCATCTCACAAGGCTATCATTGTGAACGAATTTCTGGCCAAAAACTCAATGAACATCATCGAACTACGACCGCATTCAACGGATATGACTCCGGCCGACTTTTTTCTTTTTTCAAAACTCAAATTACCAGTTCGAGGAACCCGTTTTCGGTCCATAGAAGACATAAAAGAGAATTCGCGGCGAGATCTTAAGTCGATTCCGGTAAATGCGTTGGACAAATGTTTTGATGATTGGATTATTCGTTGGCATAAGTGTATTATTTCGGAAGGGGCCTACTTTGAAGGCGATAAAATAAATTTGGATCAATAATAAATATTTTGTGTTTTATTGACCAATTCCTGGTACTTTTTTGACAGAAGGTATAACCGTTCAGGTCAATAATTTTGTGGCCTATTTTTATGGAAGTATTTCATAAAGATTACAAATTCTCTCCCTTTATACTTGCTGTATTTTGCGGAAAATCAAGGCCAAGGTCAGCATGTAAGTTTTTAAAAACTTTGTTAATGAAATAAAAATTCTTCTTAAAGATGGTATCGATATTGAGGGACAGCACTTCACTGTCGAATTTACTGGCTTCGTTTGCAATACCGCTGCGCATGCTTTCGTAAAATATTGCACTGGATTCTATGCCTGCGAACGTTGCGAGCTTAGAGAGAAAATGAATGTTCCGACTAAGTGTATTTTAATACAGTCCAAGCTCCAAGAATGGCCGTTTTCGGGTCTGTAGGGGAGTATAATTTCAAGAAGCCATAAACCCCCACTCTAAGTGCGGTCACGCTCGACTGCGTGGATAAAAATTCAGCTGACCAACTCCGAAAAAGGCCGTGCGTCGGGTAGGTTAAAAATCTATCTCGAACATCATTTTATGTACCTAGTCTATATTTTATGTGTACAAAAGTGATTCATGTTGGATTATTTCGTTATAAGCCCGAGCTTAAAGGTATGTAAAACATTAAAATCAGTCATTAGCTATGGTATGTTCGATTCTTAGAATAAATGTAAACAAAGCGTCAAAATGACAAATATTTCACCTCACTTTTAACGTAACCTGTGAAATCTCGTGCAGTACATTCATAATTAATTACTGTGTCGTATTGCTTGTTTTTTTGTTTGTTTGTTAAACAAAGAGAAACTCAAACATCGAATTGTCAATTATACCGTAAATTTGATGCATGTAAAACTTGAAGAAAAAAGAACAATGTAAAGCTTTTTTACAGTAGTAAAAATAGATATTTGTTCATTTGAAATATGGAAATTCACACTTTCCCACGTTTTGTACTGCGCAATAATACTGCGAACGGTTTTCTTATAGAAACGCATATTAAATGAGCTGAAATCAGACATCTAATATCTTTTGAACGCGATTTGATAATTTTTCATGGTTTTCTTAGGGTTTTAACGTTCACATTTTATGTTGAACATTTATCCAGATTATCTTTATCCAAGGCCTTTAAATATTTGACGAAACACCCTGGCGGACCGGCCAAACGCAAAGATTACGCTGCAGCGTAATGGTAAAGTAATGGTAAAGTAATGTTAAAGTAATATGGCATTATGATTATTAAGAGAAGGAAAATAAATATGTAAACTGTTGCAATCATAATAATACGTTAAAATTTACGTTAAATGGTCATCTCCTAATTGCAACAGGTTTCTTTTTCAGCGTTAAAAAATAAAAAAA
>CAKNWT010295459.1:4617-19174 GCA_932066315.1 Andricus coriarius | reverse complement strand
CACTAATATTACAAAAGCTAAAGCTATCATCTTTCTCAAGCAAAAAAAAATTGTCTAAAAGCCGCGTTTTCTTAATCACTTTTTCCTCCTTCAACTTCTTCTCTTTTGTCAACATTCGTGTCTGACATTCACTTCATTTACGCTTAACCATTTTCATTTTAAAAGAGATGTTCCCAGTGCAAAATGCAATCCAAAACTGAGGACTCTGGCCGAATTTTGTCTCTGTTCCTGACCCAGGTATATTGTCAAAGTAACCGATATAAGTGAAAATAACATTAATCATAGGGGGAAATCTCGTACCCAGGCTGACGGTCTCGGCGTGCACCCCCTGTTAAGTGACAACTCGAGAACAATAAATTGAGGACTATAAACATCAAAATTTTACAAGTCCATGGTAACGACCCATGCAAACTTGGAAGTTCAAATTCTTCATCACAGGTCAGGTATTTAGTGAAGGTCCTGAAGGGTACACGAAACAAGGTATCACCGATACTATTGCCGAAAACAGAAGTCGACAACGGACAGTGCAGAATCCAGACAAGAGATATATTTTTGAAGCAAAAGTAAATTTTTTCTTTATCTTTCCGTCCACTTTTCCATGTATGGAATTTCCATGATTGGAAATTTACATGTCTGGAGTTCTCCATGGCATCCATGCTGGCTGCGCCGCCCCTGTAAAAAATCATTCTGGGAGTTTTCTAGCTCCATAGACATTTTATTCTTGATTACTGAGCCCAGTAATTTTATATCTGAGCTAATATAGTTTTACCATTCACAAATTGATTCATCTCAAAAAGTGCTGGACCATCTTGGATTGGTTTCATGGAACACACCCTGATTTATCTCCAATTTAAAGAATATGTTTCTGAGCTTCCAAATGGTTAATGGGTTGGAAAAAAATCGTCTCCTCGCATTTTGCGAAAATCAAAAAGTTCATGGAACTTCTCCCGTTAAATTCGCGTCAATTAAACTTCATTTTATTAATGCAGAAATGCATTGTTATTCTTTAGAACGATTATTTTTTCAATTAACTGAATAATTTTTTCTTTCTTTTTACACACTTTCACATAAACTTTTATAAAAGCCAGAATATACCTACTCTAAAATCGATGTCAATAGCTACCTCGTCCGAGAAGTTGGTATGATTCACGGCGCGGAAGACGTGCAGCCTTCAAGCTCGTCCAGCTTAGAGTGAATTTTCCAAAGCTTTAGCTTCGCTTTTAGCGCTTTCGGATTCGTCGGTCCCAATGATCCCCTCTTCGTTATTTGATTGCGCGCGCAGTTTTCGATCGGTACTATTTCCCGCGTTATTGTAAATTATACTATGAGTTTTATAAGGGCCTATAACCACCCGTTTCAGTGGGGGCCCCCCCCCCCCCACGGTGGAGTCTTTTGAATTTCAAAAGAGCGATTCGTTTCAAATTTACCTCTTCAGTAACTTATTATCCGTTAAGGTTTTAGTGAATGGTCTAACGTTATATAGAGATTGAAGGTCACGTGGAGATGAGAAGTTATTGAGTCAAATAGAATCTAAATATTACATTTTGCATGAATTGAAAACCCTTCTCCTGGGGTACAGATGGAAAGTCAATAGTTAGAACGAAATTTAATGGTTTTATTTCGAAGTGTCGAACCACGGTAAATACGATTAGGGTTTTAGTTGAAGAAGAAAAATGAGAGCGAGTCCACTCATAAGCCGCGGAATCATAGTTTCAGCAGAAAAGTGACAACGAGTTCACATATAGGTCGAAATCTCAGTTTGAGATGGAAAATGTTATCAACAGATGTTATAAAATTTTAAGTTAAGTTTCAAGGGAAATTCAATGTTGAATATATCCTTATTTTTTTCTATTTTTGGATCACTAGTGCCCGCCTTAACGAATAAATCTTGTTATAATCGTTAAAATTCGTCGATAACTCCATTAGTGTTTATGAGTCTATTTACATTCATATCTTTTAGTGCTCATTCTATTAGTACTTCTTAATTTATTTTATTTTGAGAATTTCCTACTTGCTACTATTGACTTAATCTATCTACAGCTAATTGCTTCGTCGACCTTATATTCATTAATCATTTTTGTGCCAAATGTGAAGGGGAAAAAATGGTTTCCAAATATCTTTCCATAAAGGAGTTCATCTCTACTTCTATGATGATTGGCTCATTGCCTCGAACTTTTAATTTATACCCGGGCTCTTGCCTAAACCGAATCTTGGCGTTTGCATTGTTTTTGATTTAATTATTGTTCCCGGATTCTTAATGTTTGTTCACTCATTTTTTACTTCATCGGATATGTTTTCAGTCTTCGTGCGCGTGTTATATTTCGAAAGTAATTAGTCTCCCGTACGCCTGTATCCCAATATGTTTAGCAAGATTCCGGCCTGATCCGTCATTTTAAAAGTAATTTTAGTTGGATTCTGCAAGCAAAATAAAAAAATTTGGTTTTTTCCCATTTTCATTTTGTTTTATTTTGTTTACTTGTTTTATTTATTTAAACAAAAGTTGGTTTGAATCATCGTTTATTTCGTTCGCTATTTAATTTGTCACAGCTTTTACCAATGTTATTTTATACTCTTTATTTTTGGATGAATGCATTGCTTAGGTTTAGAAATTCCTGAGAAGTATCAACATTACCTTTTGCGAAGTTTTCCTTTGATTAAAATTTCACTTTTCACATGGTTGTAGAAACTAATTTTCGTTCTCGGATTATTTATCCGCGCTTTTCTCAGTGTTCAGACTGATCATGTTTGACCAAACACTTTTGACTGTCTGTTTATATTCGATTTTTTTAGATATTTTATTTTATTATTCGTCTTAAAATTTTTTTTCTCCTTTCTTTTGATATACGCAATATATTTTACAATCTTGAATTGTGCTACTTTTACCATTATATTTATATCTAGCCTAGCGTCGCACAACTGATCCATTTTTTCAAATTATTATTTAGGCCTACCAATAATTATGAATCTTTACTAAAATTCTTCTTAATTATTAAATCTAATTTCAAACTGCATATAATTTCAGGTACTTTTACGTGTATTTATATTTTTAAATTCATTTTTCTTGGCAGGTTATGCCGATCCATTTTCCTCCTTCAGTGGTATGTACCTTTTTAGGTCCTATGTGTGGTGCATACCCTTTTCGTCCTCTTTTCCATGGTCCCACAGGACATATTTTTATGGTACATCTTCCTTCTTTATTTCGAAAGGTCCATAGTAGACTTGTATAAATTTCGCGAATAATTTATTTTCTTAAACGGAAATTCTTAACATTTTTAAGAGTACTTGATCACCAACCTTTAATTTCGTTAATTTGTGATTCTTATTAAAACTATCAGACCTCTTTTTTCCTTTCTTGATAATGATTTCGTAGGTCAGCTCGATCCTTCTTTCATATCCTGATTGGGGCGTGATGGGTGGCAACTTAAACCAATTTTCCCATGCGCGTTTTGGTTTCTGGTTCAGCTGGATTTCCACTGGTGTGAACTCTGTGGTTCCGTGGTGAGTTTCATTTATACAAGTTTCGATTTTTCTCATCCAACTTCTCTACGAATTGCGCCTATTTTTAATCAGCGTCCTGAAGAATCTTGACATCTCCCGGTGGATTCTTTCCATAATATGGCTCTGTGGGTGACGAATAGAGGAGATAACTGGTTGTATCCTTCCTCTTTTAGTTTGTTTAACCAGTGATCCGCTGTTAATTGGGTCTCATGGTCCGTCACGATCTTTTATGGCTTTCCATGTTTAGGGATATAATCATTGAACATCTTGTTAATGGTGCTTTTTGTCGTGCTTCTCCGTATTGGATATAAACGCACAAACTTGCTGAATGCATCGATTGTCGATAAGATGTATTTGAAACCTCCTTTCGACGCAGGTAGTGGTCCATAAAAATCGATGGATAGGATTTCCCCAGATTTCTGGGGAGCGTAACTCCTCATTTCTGCGTAGCACGTTTAATTTGTAAATTTATTTTTTTGTCTGGAATCACAACTTGCTAGCCTTCTTCTGATTGCCTTGGCAAAATGTGGGTAGTACAATTATCCATTGAGTATGCGGAATCCTCTCTGTACACTCACGTGTGCATATAACTCATGGCATTCGTATATTATCTTGTATATGATTCCTGCAGTCAGACATTAGTTATTTGTGATACAAGTGCGCAAAATAGGTGATTGTGTACGAGTGTGAATATCGCAGCATAAGCCGGAGGCTCGAAGCATGAGTCGGTGGTTAGCGCACGAGCGAAGCGAGTGTGAAAACGTAGACGAGTGCTTCGAGTTGCAGGCGAATGATGCAATGACACGAGTTAGCAATCACCTACGCGCACGTGTATCACACGCTATTTTTTGCAACGCCCGTCCGAGAAAGTTGTGTTCGGAGTTGACGAAAAAAACTAATCTTGAAAGAAAAGATTTTTAAATTTCGTAAACTGTTTTTTTGAAAACAAAAGTTTAAAAAAAAATGTTGAAAAAAAATTTCTGAAAAAAATTTTTTTTGGAAATAAGATGTTTGAAAAAAAAAATTGGTAAAACAAATTTTTTGAAGAAAAAAAAAAATTTTGGAAAAAAAATTTTGGAAAAAAAAACATTTTGAAAAAAAAATTGGTTGAAAAAAAATTTTGTTGAAAAAAAAATTATGTAATCGTCGCGATGTGGAAAGTTGCTCATCTTCAAAGTGCGCATGCGCGTTCATTCCACCGATGCGGAAAGTGCATAATAATCAAAGTGCGCATGCGCAAATATTATTCCCGCATTGTTATCAGGAATGACTCACTTTGCATATAATTTAGATACACGGAACGGCCTACTTTCGAGGTGGGTGTTGCAAAAAATTTCTTTCCTGCCTTCGAGACCAGATAAATTAGATTGTTGTAAATTTTGAACTTTTTTGTGCGTCCTACCTTTATGTTCTTATACCGTTGCTGAAGAATAGGATCCTTTTTTTCTCTTGTAGAACATTTTTTAACCTTGTCCTTAGTTTAGATGAAGATTTCTTCGCCAAAGCATATAAAAATATTTGCCTTCATTTAGATCGAAAGTACGTCAATCTGCTTAGGGTATCAGGAACTACGTTTGCTTTCCTCTCACAATATTCAATTTCAAACCAGCAGTCCTGTATGGCCATTATCCAACGATTAAGTCTTGCTCTGATCAGTTTGCAAGTTTTTAAGAATGTTAGTGCTTTATGGTCCGTTCTGATTATAAGTTTGTCCTCTGAGACATATGATCGAGATTTTATGAGAGCCCATACTATCGCTAAAAGTTCTTTTTCGGTCGTGTAGTATGTTAGTTCGGACCACTTTAGTGTCATGCTGGCAAATGATATCGGCAGATGCTCCCCCTCTTCGTCTATCTGATAGAGTACAGCTTCAACTGCAACATAGCTGGCATCCGTTTGCAAATAAAACGGTTTGCTTATATCTGGATAAGTGAGGATGACGAACTCACCAAAAAGTTCCTTAACTTTTTTAAAGGCATCTTCCGCTTCTAATCCCCAAATCCATCTTTTTCATACTCATAGCAATTGCAATAGTGGTACGATTTCCTGCGCATGCTTGTTCGTGAATTTTGTGTAATAATTTACTACGCCCAAAAATCCTCTTAATTGTTTAACGTTTCTCGAAATTTACTGTAACGTTGTTGTCCTGGAGACGCTGGAAAAGGAGCTGTAAGTGTTCCAAGTGCTGAGATACGCTTTGCGATGTGCATAGCTTATCGTCGATAAACGTTATAACAAACTCTCCTTTCCCTCTTAATACTAGGCCTAATACCCTAACGAGTGCGGCCATGCTTGTACTCAAACCAAACGGAATAACGCAGAACTCATAGCACTTTCCTTCATGTAGGAAGACCGTATATTTCATGGATTCGGCGGTTAACGGTATCTGCCAGAAATTACTAAGTCAAGTGTTGACATAACTTTTGTACCTCCACACCTTTGAAATAAGACTTCTGCAGGTTCAGTACACTCATAATCATTTGTCATAAGTTATATGCGCTATTGGATTTTTATATCATCCCTAAATCGAGAAAATTACTTATTTCTTTGTTTACTTTGTCTCTAAGGCACATAGAAACTGGATAGTTCCTCATTAAAAACGGTCGCTTATCATCAATTTTCAATTCATGTTCATATAATGAAATTTTGCCCGGCTTTTTTGAAAATACATTTTTGTATCTCTGAATCAGTTAATAGAATCTTTATTTTTCGTTAGTTTTAAGTATTGTGCATTTTGAGACATTTCCCTTAATTTCCTCATCAGTTGCTGCGAATTTGTCCTGGGTGTTAGCATACTTATCTGAATAATTTAATTCTTTAATCACATTTGAATGCACTTCTTCTACCATTAGACATTTTCCCAAGCAATTCAAGTATTTTTCCCTTTGCGTATTTTCTGATTCAAATCTCAGCCTTATCTTCGTTGGATCTTCGTCCAACAATTTAATTTTTATTACCTTTTCTTTATCCAACAATTCCATCGCATTTTCTTCAAAATTAATTTTATTTTTTAATATTTTCAGTAGATCCACCCCCATTATACACTCTTTATTTAACTTTGGAACTATCAAAAATACGTATTCTTCCTTCCAGTTTCCGAAATTAAAATCCGCATAAGCTTGATTTTTCAATTTAATTGACCTCACACTCGTTGTACCTACAATATTAGTGCCCACTATTGGCAATAGCTCACACTCTTTAAATCCTTTAATTCAAATTCCTATTTATCTCATTATCTTCATTTTCCAGAAGATCGCCTCGCATATATAAAGGTAGCGGCTTTTTTTACATAATTTGGCCCCAGAGTTGCCCCTATCGTGCGGCATGCTACCAAATCTGAGCTTGTGCGTTTCCCCAATTATCACGGCTACATCTGTGCTTAACCTTTTCAGAATGTAGTTCTGAACTACGAGTTTGTCTATTTGCGTTCTGTAGCGTATTTTCCCTTTGCTATTTTCTACCGCACTATTCAAGTATTTTAGTTCCACATGTCTTCTACCAATATAATTTGAACTGTTGGCGTCGTTAGACCAATTATTCTTTTTTGATTCCCAATTTCGTGATTGATCGCCGGATCCATTAAATCCCGAACCTCTGTCATTATAACTACGGTCATATCATACATCATATCCGCGGCCTTGATAGCTTAGACTTCTACTATTTTATTTTTCTCGATATTATCTACTATCAAAACCTGGATTGCGATTGCCAAAATTTCCTTGATTTTGATAACCTCGATTGTGATTACCTTGATAATCTCGATCATCATATTCGCGTCTATTATTTTTGAAATTTTGTTCTTGAGAAAATTGATTATTTTGATCGAAATTATCGATCCTGACGTCGTGCATAATGAAAGTTTTGTCTCCTGCGATCTTCCTTGAAATTAGGATTCCGATTCCCATAAAAATTTCCACGATTTTTCATTCTATGATTGCCACGATAATCATAGTTGTTTTGATTATTTCCACGATAATCCTGATTTATTCTACAATTATTTTAATCATACGCTGGATTTTCTCAAGGTGAATAATGCTCTTGACAATTTAAAGGCCCTGTTTGGTCAAATCACTCCGAAAATTATACGTACTCTTCGCAGCTTTTCATGTTACGTATCAAAAATGCTGCTCTAACTTTCTTTGTAAAATTCCTAGATAAGCGACTTAGAATTTCAGAATCAGATGGTGGTGGAATAAGGTCTTTCGCGTTGTTCATGATTTTAATGGCATATTCTTATCAAGATAGTTTTCCTTCTGTGTAAAATCCATATTGAAGGTCTTCGCCGATTTTGAATCTAATGTCGTCATTCCAGAATTTATTTATAAATTTATTGCGGAAAGTGAATTCATCATCATCTATATATTGTATCAGATTCCACCACTCTCTGGTATTTACTTCCAAACATGATCTTATCAAAAAGGGAAAATTACGCCTCCTTACATCTACGGCCCTAAAATATTGTTCAAAATCTCACAAAAACATGATCGGTCTTTCACGAGTATCACCTGAAAATTTAGGTATCGCATAATGTTTCAGCCACGGAACTTTAATATTGGTGGCGCCTGTTCTCCGATCGATACGAACTTCTAATGTTTAATGCAAATCTTCTAAATCTTGTAATTTTTTTTTTACTTTTCATATTTGAAACTAAAAATTCCCCATGATTTATATGTATTTCGTCCTTAGTTTTCTTTAAACCATCTACCTTTCCTTCAATATCAACAATATGCTCTTCTAGGTATTTACCTTGAACTTCACACCCCTGTTTGCGAATTTGATCGCGGTACTCGATTTTCTTATTTAATGTTATCGCAAATGAATCAATTCGCTCTTTCGTTTCTAACTGATCCCTGTATAATTCATGATTTCTTTTAAAAGCTACGGCCACTTTATTATGATTATCGACTGTTTCCGTAATCTCAGTTTGCAATTTTTGAATACTCGCCATAATTTGATCGATTTTTAAATTATCGTGATTCGTTTTGAATTTAGATGAATTTAAATCTTCCCTATTTAAAAATGAATCAGTCGCACTAATTAATGGCTAAGTGTTCGATCCAGCATGATCATGTGAACTTTGTTCATCTACATTAATTTTTGATGAGTCCTTTTTATCTGACTCGTTCGATATTTCTTTAAATTGATTCGTAGTATTCAATACGTTTGCTAAAATCGATTTAGATAATTTAATTGAAGCTAGTTGAACCTCCTTAGGATTTTCGTCACCCTTATTATTTTTACCAGCCATTTTGATTAATTTATTCAAACTTTCAATATATTTTATTTACAATTTTGTTGTCTCTGGTCGTGAAGATTTTAATTTACTTTCTGCTCAATTAAATTCTCGGTTTAATTAATTAATTTTGTCTTCGCATTTTAAATATGAATAATAAATTATAAGTATCCAATTGATCATAAGTTATAGTTATTTATTTCAATAGCCTCATTCGAAATATTATCGTGAGTTGAATCGATTAAATATTATGACCTAGGGTCTTACTCATCGTATTGATTTTCTTTTCAAATTTAACGAGCCTTAAATGCTTCACAACATTATCTTAATTTAGATTATCCGCTACTAAGTTATGACTTTCTGCAGTCAAGTGAACAATGCCGCACCTGTGCCGTCTGAGAGTGAGTGACGTCTACGCGTGCCAAATGTTGTCGAAACTGAAAGGTCGCTCATCAATTAGATCGCGCGAGGAGAAAGTTTTCGCAATTCAAGTGTCCTTTAAACAACTCCAGTGTCCCACCGGGGGTACCATTTATAACATATTTGTTTTTCTCGTTAATTATTAAACGGTCAATTTTGCAAATTACTTAATTTTTTGTTTGCAATGTTGAAATATTTAAAATCGGGTTTCTTTAATTTATAGGTTTGATTCGGGGTCAATCACAGATTCAGTATTACTTTTTTTTAATTCCCATAAAATTTTTCATTTTTGCATATCCAAAAAAGTTCATTTAGTTTTAGCTGTCATCTGTATCATTGATAACACAGCCACACACACAAAAATTTGCCCGCTGCGCGGGCACATTCCCATCTCGTGTGGCTCGCTTCGCTCGCAAGTTTGAGCGCGCCTAGGGCGCGCGACTGTTCGTTCTCGCGCTTCGCGGTTGATAATATGTTCATCTTGCGCTTCGCGCTCGATGATGTATTTACCTCGCGCTACGTGCTCGGCCTTTGTATTTTCCCCACATTTGCGCCCAGACCTTTTAAAATTAAAGGTCAAAATATCGACAATTATAACTTGGTGATTGTGAATTCTCTTTTGATAAAGCTCCTTTGGCTTTAGCGAGCACATTCTCATCACGCATATTGTGTTTTTTTTAAAAAGTAAATTTTCTATTTTTGATGTATTTTTATAACAAGAGTTTATAACAAATTTGTAGATATTTTTTGGTTGAACAACTTTTGCCTTCTAATTTTTTTTCGTCTCTTGTGTTGTTTATCCACAAATTTAATTTTTAATTTTTATTCTTATTTTTCTACGATTGAAAAAACGTCTTATCGCCTTTTCTAAAAATTATAAGTACCGCAATTGTAGATACTCTTTGAGTGAACAACTTTTGCCTATTAATTTTTTTTCTCTTGTGTCGTTTTCCAAAACATAAAATTTTTTTTAATGTCATTTTTTTCGATTAAAACAAAAATTAAGCGTCCTATCGAAAAATTATTAATGAAAAATTGGTAACTGTTTTTTGCATAAGCAACTTCTTCTTTTTTTGTATCTTGTATAGTTTGACCGCAAAATGGAATTCTTTATTTTTCATTCTGTATTGTGCGATCAAAATTTGAATTTTCGATTTTTCGAAAAAATTCAAAAAGTTTTCATCATAATCTTGTAGGGCTCTAAAAAAAAAACGTTTTTCTCCTCTTGACTTTTTTTCATATCGCGCGTTGTTCGGCTTGAAATGTTAATTTTTGTTTGTTTTTTTGAATTTTGAAAATGCTGATAACCGTACATAGAATTTTCAAATTTCAAAAAAAAAGTGGTCTCAAAAATGTTCACAGTGTGCTCACTTTTTGAATTTTTATCCAAAACAGCTGGTTCACGAACTCGTTCTTTTTTTTACGCCTTCAAAAAGTGTGCCAAAGCACAATAATCCAACCTGATCAATCTTTCGAAAGTTATCGTGCCTACACGATACTACAGACTACAGACAGACAGACGGACAGACAGACAGACACCTTCGTAAAATCGTTTTTTGCTGACTCAGGGGACCTCAAAACGCCGACATTTTATTGAATCCGCGAAAGTCATTTTTCACATAAAACCAATACCTTCTCATTAGGATGAGAATGCAAAAAGTGTCGTGATCTGGGGACACGACATATGTTTTCCCACGGATTTTGACGCGTTGAAAGTGAATCCAGTGTCAGAATTTTACCTACACGTCAACGTTTCGCCCTAATCTTAAAAAACTTGAAAAAATTAGTATTTCCTGTTCTGGGGATGAGGCATATCAATTCTTATGTTTTTCGATACACTGAATGCGAACTAAATGTCAGAATTGATCCCACACGTTGCCCTTTAACACTAACCTAAAAAAAATCAATAAAATTATATAAAATTGTGATATACTGCCTTAAAGGCATTGCTTATCGTGTTAAAATTTACATTTTGACGGAATAGTAGAATCTGCGATGGAAGATAAGGGTCATATAAGGCCAGGTTAGGTTAGGTTAGGTGAGTTTAGGTTAGGTGAGTTGAAGTTAGGTCACGGCAGTATATGACAATTTTATATCATTTTATTGAGTTTTTTTTAGGTTAGTGTTAAATGACAACGTGTGGGATCAATTCTGACAGCTAATTCGCTTTCAGTGTATCTAAAATCATAAGAATTAATATGCCTCATCCCCAGAACATGAAATACTAATTTTTTCAAGTTTTTTAAGGTTAGGGTGAAACTCTGACGTGTAAGGCAAATTCTGACATCCGATTCGGATTCAGGGCGTCAAAATCCATAGGGAAACATATGTCTCGTCCCCAGATCACGACACTTTTTTTTGTGTAGCTGTGTAATCGTTCGTGAATGGAAAATCATTCATAAAGCCAACAATCAATGATTTTACTATACTCTGTCAAGGTGATCACTACCAAGTATACACGTTGGTACCCCTTCTAGAAATAATCAATTGAACACGATTCAGAACGATTCACAGTTGTCAAAACTTCAATCGTTTTCAATCGTTCCTAATCGGTATGCCATTTGTTAATCGATTTCAATTATTTTCTATTGTGTATAGAGGCTATTTTTCCATTCTTAATGTTTGTAATTGTTTTTAATCGGGGCGGCAATTAGCTGGCGACCAGCGTTTGTTTTCTCTGACGAAAAACAACCTAAAATAGCACAAATTTTTCTTCGCGTCCTCGCGGTGTCTTGTGCATTTTTTATATCTTTGTGTCCAGTTTTTAAGTGTTTTTAAGATTATAAAGTGATATAGATGGATGGTTTTCGAAATTTGCAACAATATACTACTATAACCAGTGGCTAGAAGGAAGTCGACGGGGAAATAAGAAAATAATTTCCGAATCCGATTTCAGACAGAGAAAAACCTTTAATTTCGAAATGCACAAAAAATGACACGCTTTTCATTGTCTTATTTTCAGAAATTATAATTTCAATGAAGTAGGTAAGAAAATTGTTTTGGAGAATATTCTTTTTATATGGTAGAAGAAATCCTGTGCACATTATACAAGGCAACAAAATTTTTAGGAGCTATCTCAGACTATCAATTGTAATGAAATTATAAATTTTCTTATTCTTGGCCTGATAATATGTTAAAACAACTTTTTTTTGTTTTCTCAATTTTAGGGGTTATTCCTCTATAAATAAAAACTAATTTCTAGGGGTGAAAGAATTTTTTGCTTAAAATTTGTAGGTATTTATTAAAAATTGAAACTTAAGAAAATTCATGTTCAGACCTAATACAGCTTGCACTCTCAGCTCGTGAAAACTACTACAAAACATTTAGTTAATTTTTTAATGAACATATTGCTTAAAATTTGTTGCTTCGAAAAAAGTAAAAAAATGTTTTCAAATAATTCCCGCGAGACGAAAGTGCTGCCATAAAATTGCCGCAATCGTTCCTAATCGTGCACACACGATTAGAAACAATTCAAATTTCTTTCTATCGTTCTGAATTGTTTTTAATTAATTAATTCTAGAAGGGACCATACCTTTCAGAGTTATGAACCTGAAACGAAAAATTGAATGACTATGAATTACAAAAAAGGAAACTGTACGTAAAACGTGAACGTTGTTATATATCCCATGAATAACTTTACTTCTTTCAATTTTCAAACCCTTGATTTTGAACCAAATTTAATTAGAAACTCCTCTGAGATAAAACTGTCCCTTGTACTAAAATCTACGATTGAGCCCAATATTTCATACCCCATGTTGACTTATCAATTTTAAATATTTTTAAATTTAAATTCAAAATTTGTGAGATTCTCTGGAGCGGACGCAAAATTGACGATGACTTTCTCGATTCGACATATGCTTTTGCATATCGATTTAGCGGTTATTTACTGATTTATCATTTTCTTAAAACCTAAGTTTTTCTCTCGATTTATTTTAGCATTCCTGAAACCTATCTAACATTCTCGTTCTGTTTTATTCTGGCTTTTCTTTAGGAAATTTTTTCAATGGAAGATTAATTAAAATAGATTGATTTTTCGGGTAAACTCAGTGTACTGTTTACTGGCCGTAAAATTGATCTGTTTTTCCTATTGAAAACAATGTTTTAATTTCTTTTCACAGATTTAAAAGATTTTTTTAAATTGTAAGATTTTTATTTTTGACATTTTAGCTATTAACTCACTTGGTCGGTTCATTATGAATCAAATTTAAAAAATCATTCTGGGAGTTTTTTTAAGATCCATAGACATTTTAATCTTGATTATTTATCCCAGTAATTTTATTTCTGAGATAATATAATTTTACCATTCACAAATTCAAACTTTCTTTACCTAAGATGTATCTGTAATATATCTATATATATATTGTAACATTATTCTCGGGTCCCTTGGCGTTTCTAGTTTAAGTATTTCTTGGATTTCTCCGTTTTCTTATAATTCTCTTTGGATTAAATCGATTAGGAAAATAGAAATATCAGGATTGGGAATGGTATGTTTCGTTTAAATAAATTTTATAAAATCTTTGTAATATTTAACTTTATTAAACTTTTATTTAGATATTTTGTGCTTCGGTTTCATCATAATAGAGACCGAAATAAGCAATAATTACAATTCAAATGTAATATTTATAAAAAGTTCTTTTGGGGAAAAGAAATTTTTTTGCGAATTTTATATGAAAAGTCTTTCATTGATATCTCCTTTTGTGATAAAATAAAATTTAATTTGATGCATAGAATGCTGTTCATTAATATAAATTTAATTTGATTACTCTTTTGCGTAGAGTAAGAACGGTATTTGTAAACAATGTTCCACTGGCGATTCAAGTAATAGTAAACATTTTCCCCCAGAAATTTTGAGTAATAATCAAAAAGCCACTATTCCTTTACTTTTTTTATTTATTTATTTATTAAATATTTTCGAACTTCTTCGCTGATTTGAAACTATATAGTGAAATTTTCGACCAAAAAATGGATTCTCGAAAAATTACGTAAATTTTCCACAAAAAAGTTGAATTTTTTTAAAAATTTTTGAATATTCGCCACAAAATGGGATAGTTGATATTTACACCAACAAATATTTTTATTTTAAGTTAAAAACAGTTAAATACAACCGAAAAAGATGCATTTTTAACAAACTATTCGAATTCTTAACTAAAACAGATTAATTTTCCACCAAAAAATACAAATTTTTAACAAAATATATGGATTTCCTACCAAATAGTTAAATTTTAAACCAAGAAGTTTCAGTTTCTACTAAAAACACGAATTTTCAACAAAATAAATGAATTGTGAACCTAACAGTTAAATTTTCTACTAAAACAAATAAATTTTCATCAAAAATGGAGTAGTTAAATTTTTTGTTAAAATCATTGATTTTATAACATTTTTATTAGAAGAATATAATATTATTAT
>CAKNWT010295456.1:11707-28238 GCA_932066315.1 Andricus coriarius | reverse complement strand
AATAATTTTTAATAATTTAATAATTTTTGTTAACGTTTTTGTTAACGGGGATAATTGTAATATCAAAAATATATAGCCGTCAAATATAGTTCTTAAATTCCAATGCGCGATGCGCATGCGCTAGGACGATTTTAACATCTGAATGTGTTTCCGTTTAACATAAAAATATGTTTGCGTCTAACATCTCAAAAAGATAGTAGATGTTTCGTATGCATATCTACATGTTAGGCGGTACAATCTTACCCTTTAAACATCTACATTTAAACATTCATTTTTCTCCGTGTGGAAGTATACAATTTTAACTATTCCTCATTTACAGACTGTTTAATGTCGAAGACTTTGAATTAGAATTTATCAATTATTTGAAGTTTTCAATGTAAAATTGTTTATTTTCAAATGTTTATTTAATCAATGACGGGAATTTCAGGTAATATTAATTATTGAACTAATAATTGCTTTTACTTATTTGTCAGCTATAAAATATAATTATTTTTAAAAGATACAATTTTCGAAGATTAAAAAATGAAGGCAAACCATTTTCAATATTTCGATTTATATTGTTTAAATTCTAGACAGTTTAATTTTAAATGATTCCAGTTTGAAATAATTTAATGTTGAAAGTTTTAAGCTGAAAGCTGTTCAAAAAGATTTAAAAAAAATTTAATGTACAGTTTTGAAAGATTAAAGAAGAGGAAATTGATCAAACTTTTATAATATTTGAATTCATTCTGACTTTTTTACATAGTAAACTAAGAAGGATAAAGACTTCACTTGTGATTGAAATTAAAAAATTGTAACTGTGATAAATTTCAGCAATTTAATTATTTTTACTGAAACTAATATCAGAAGTCAAAAAGGTTAAAAGCTTCTTCTTAACTTCCTTTTAACTTATTACCTGAAAAAGAAAATTAAAGAAACATAGTTTAAGTTTAAGTGAAACGTCAAATATATTTATTTGAAAGATATTAGTTTTGAATGATTAATTTAATTTTTCTGTAAAGTTTCGAAAACTTAAAATTATTCCCAAATAATTTATTTAATTTAACTGGTTATTTTTTAATTTCTATTAATTTCATTATCATAACCTATTAATATACATCTACATACAAATAACAATAAATGAATTTTAATTTTGTTAAATTTATAAATAGACAGTAAAAATAATTTCATGAATCTTAATAATCGTAAGTTCAAAATTGACGTTTGAATTTCAAATGGTTCAAGTGCGTAATTTTCTTGGATTGGCAGCCCTACTTTTGTCTGTTTCGTTGAGTTATTCCTGGAGTCAAAACCGCCGCGCATTGAGCTCCAGGTTTTCAGCCTGAAATTTCGACATTTTTGACAGAGTTTCTTCTAAATTAGAGCGATTTATTAAACAGGACTCTGAGACGATAATTATTTTCCAATAATTTCGTGAATTTATCGCTTATCAATACCGTGTTTTCAAGTTTGGTTTTTTGAATATCTCTTGTCATCTATTCACAATGGCGTCTTCTGCCGTACGAGCTTTCGGGGATCTCAATAATCCTTCTTTCGTATGTTTTGGATCGATAATAGATCAAAATTTGCTTTCAAAGTGACGAATTCTTCAATGAAATGTTTTTTTAAAATAATTGTATCGTGTGTCATTTGTTTTGCGGAGCGTAATACAATTTGAAAGGGATTTTTTTTTGGGCGACAAACGGTTTCAAGTGTTGACTTTCGTGGACAATTTAGTGAATTTTTCATCGTTTTGACAAACAAGAGCCTTGACATAACTACATTGTAAGTTGCAGTCAATATAAAACAAATTTATAGTTAGTTTTTCAATGAATTTTGCAGATTTAATTAATATAGGTTAGGTTTGCAAAAACTTTGTTCTATAACGGTTTACTCTCAAGTTTATAATTTATATATCTATAGCTTAAAGTCTTTAGTTCTAGAAACGAGTATATTTCATCAAATAATGGCATAAGTTATAAATCAGTTTTTCATTTAGACAATCTCCATTATTAAATATGTTTATTAAAATTATTTTGTGTTTTTTTATTATTATCACTAAACTAATATTAGGTTAGGTTTATGAGAATAATATGCATAAAATGGTTTTAAAATATATTTTCGAGTCTCTGTGGATTTTAGCCTTGTGATTTGCAACTAAATTATAAAGCTCTAAAATGACAAATATTTTATACAGCGTGAAACCACTATATTTTTCTATTGTTTACACTCTTTACTGGTAACAAATTGATAAAAAATGTCATTTTGGATACAATTTTATTATAGAATTATCAATAAGTAGATATGGTTAAAAAGTTATCCTCATTGCAAGTCATATATTTAATTGTACACAAATAATATAAATTTCATTCCAAAGAATTTTTTAAATCTCAGTAAAATTTCTGCGTGACCATGTCAGCGATTTAGCTGGCAATTTTTTTTCTTATAGTAGGCTCAAATAAAATTTATTTGATTCAAACACACCATTGTTTAACTCAAACAAATTTTATTTGAATCAAAAAATTTTATCTTTGATATAGGGTCAAACAAATGTTTGTTTGATTCAAACAAACATTTTTCTGAGTGTATATTAGTGAAACCTTTGTTTTGCTTTTACATAAATATTTAGAAGGCTAAAAGAGCTGCTTTTCATCAAATTTACCATTTTCACATCACAAAAACTATTCTGTGCATTTTAATTTCTGAGGTACAGTGAATTTTTTACACGACCTCTATTTTCACGGTTTTCACGATTGAAAAATATTGCATTTATATGAAAATATTTTACAGGGAAATTATATATTTCATACAAATACAGCTTTTCTACATACACAATTTTTTGGTGAAATTCTGATGTTTCGAAAAAAATCGACCAAAAATGAAAATCATGCTGATTTTTCATGATTTTGATCAAAAAACGAACTATACCTTTGAAAAGTATACATTTCAGAAAAAAATATTGATCAATAAGTTACACATTTGTTCTGCAAAACATTTTTTTCATGTAGTCCATAGTTTAAGAGTCAAAATTAGTTTTTACGCTGAAAATAAAAAGTTCCTTGCAGTTTTTCTAATTTATGAAGAAAGGTGTTGATTTTTCATAATATACTTATGTGGCATACTTAAAGACCATGAAAAACTAAAACTATTTTGTGTTTAACATTTCTTGCTACAATCAATGGCTTTCGAGAAAAAATCAATTTTGATGTTATAAAATTTTCGGCTTTCGGTTGTTTTTTGGCGTTTTTTCTTAAAGAATGGTTAGAAAACAATTCCAGATAATAATAAACAAGCATTTGATTGTAGCGAATATTTTTGAACACAAAACAGTTGTAGTTTCTCAAGATATTTAAGTCTGTTATAAAAGTGCATTATCAAAAATCAACACCTTTTTTTTCATAAATTAGAAAAAATACAAGAAACTTTTTTTTTCATCGTAAAAACTAGTGTCACTCTTAAACTATTGAGTAAATGAAAAAATATTGTATAGAACAAAAGTGTAATTTATGGCGATCTACATTTTTGTGAACAATATTTTTCTCTGAAGTGCATACTTTTCAAGGGTTTTTTTTTGTACAAAATACATAATTTCTCTGTAGAATATTTTTATATAGTAAGAGCAATATTTTTAAAAATAAATCATGAAAACCGAGAAATAAAGGTCTTTTCAAAAATTCACTTTACCTCAGAAATTGAAATGCACATGAGTGGGTCTCACGATTTTTGTGTACAAGGTTGAATGCGTTAATTAGCGTATAATATTCACATATATGTAAAGTTTGGATTATAGCAATTAAATTTATGTAAAAATGGCAAATTTGATGAAAAGTAGCGTTTTAGCCTTCTAAATATTTATATGAAATCAAAATTTCCCTAAAATCATTATCTGAAACGAAGAAATTTAGCCATCCAATTTAAAATCGGTTACGAGTTGCCTTTTTTATGCAGGTTTGAAAATGAAAGTAAAATTTACATGACATGGTCACGCAGCTGATTTAAAAAAAAGCCTTTGGAATTATTCATATTCTTATAAAAATCTTTTTTAAAAGTAATGTAAATATCGTTTTAGTTAGTTTAGTTTATCGAAGTATCTAGACACACCGAAAATATTTGGTCTACGCTAACCGAATTTCGGTGAACCTAGACACGGCCTCAATTTATTCTTTTGCTCTTTGACTAATTCACTTTTTCCTCTTATTTTCAGATCGTGGGTGTAAAAATATTTAAATAAAAATACGCAATATTTATTTTAAATGTGAATTTGTAATTGACTAAATTATTAAAATCTAATTTAGTCCATGTAGTTCTACAAAATAATGTTTTAATAAGGTCCTTAAAAGACCTAATTTCATAAAATATAATTAACAATTTAAACAAACTTGTTGTTGTACAAATACAAGTATACAATGTGCCTAAAAATAATTCTATAAAATTGAAAAAATTTCTTTGCGTTTTTTAAAATTTTACTTCGAATTAAATTAAATTCGTAGACTTAAAAATTTGTACAAATTATTTTGCTTTCTGAATTCAATTTTTTTTGATTGTGGATTATACCGATCTGACAATTTTAAAGCTGCTCTATTTGGGACTTGAATTATTTTTTTGGATTAAGAATTACTTATTGGATCTTGGAACAACCTACTACGGACTTATCGTCGCATCTGACTACGGGTAAAAAGAAATAATATATTTGAAAAAAATTAGAATAAGTTGATTTTCTGCTAAAAATTTGTATAATTTTACTTACAAAAATGATTTTTTTATTTTTTAGAACCTGAGAAGTAGAGCAGCGAATGTAAGTTCAGTTTTCAGTACCTCCTAATTCCATCATGTCGTAGGATTATAGGTCCGAACCGACACGGAAGCAGGTTGAACCTATTTAATTTCTAAAATCGCATAGTGACCGCTAATTAATTAGCCAGTGGATTTTCACCATTTCCATTTCTTAGCTCAGGTTCATCTTTTCTCGGTAAACGGGAATCAAATTCAATAAGACTCTAATTTCTTTAATTACAGGCATATGTCCCCTATCGTATTCTATATTCAGTTAAGGTCCCTACGCCTAAAGTACCCTATTTTCAAGATTTGGCCCCTGTGGTACCCTTTTTGCAGTCCATGATAAAACTTTTAAAAAATTATAATAAGATCAAAGCTTCCAAGAGTCAGGCATTTTTAAAAAAATAGCAAAAATCAGGGAATTTCTGTAAGAAATAACTGTAAAAAATAATCAGGCTTCACACAGTCACTGTTAGTAACTTTTTTTTCTCAAATCACTTTGCAGTCACTTTTTTAAATGAAAAGATCACAATCACTTTTCTTCCAGTAAATTAACTCATGGGTTAATTACTATTCAATTCAGGGTCTATACCTATTTCTGAATTTTCTTGAATTCTTTTGAAATATATCAGGGTCTTTTTAAAGATTCCGAAATTTTTTTAATAGATTCAAATAATTTAAAGGGATTTTTAAGATTTTAGCGTATTTTTAAAACTTCTGAGGCATTTTCAAGAGCTTTTAAATAGAAATATTTTAGGTAATTTAAAAAAATGTCAAGGAATTATTAATTAATTTGAAGGGATTTTAAAGCATTTTAAATATTTTAGGATCAAGAATTTTCTAGAATTTCGGAAGATATGGAACGATTTTACAGGACCTATAAGGTTTCGAGTTATTTTAAAAGATTCCACATTATTTTATAAGATTTCCGAGGATTTCAATGATTTTAAGGGATTTTAAAGTTCTCAAGGTATTTTAATACATTTCCCAGGATCTCAGGAAATATCATCATAGAATTTCACGGGGTCATAATACTTTAGTGGATTTTGAAGCATTTATTCACGATATGTAAATTATTTCGTAGGGTTTTAAAGATTTGAAATTCACCCTGAATTCTTATTAATTTATCCAAAATTCTTTGAAATTCTCTTGAATTTTATGAATTCACTTGAATTCTTCTAAATTTACGCAATTCTACTCAATCCAATGGACTTTTTAATTTTTTAAACGGTTTTTATGTTTTCTGCTCATTTGTAATGGCTTCTTGGCCATAAAACAAATTATTTCTAAAACAAAATAAATAAATAATTTAATTGATCCTGTGGATCAATTGATAAAATGATCAAAGGATTTGAAATATTTTAAAGTATTTTTTCAAATTCCTTGGCATTTTCCAGAGCTTTATAACATTTTAAAAGATTTGAAAGGATTTACAATATTTTAGGTTATTTTAAAAGTTTACGAGGAAATTTTTAATTGATTTCAGTACTTTAATGGGATTTCAAAGGATTTGAAATATTTCAAGTTTTTGTAAAATATTCCTAGGCATTTTTAATAGCTCTAAGAAGTTTCAGGGGATTTCAAACGATACCAAAGGATTTGAAATATTTTTAACGAAATTTTTAAAGATTCCCAGCATTTTTTTATTGATTTCATTAGTTTAAAGATATTTCAATGACTTTCAGATATCTTAGGGTATTTTAAAAGATTCCAAGGCATTTTCAAGAGGTTTAAACAATTTCAAAAGATTTCCAAGAGTTTTTTTAATTGTAAGGGATTTTAATATTTTTATGGTTTTGAAGATTTGAAGAGATTTTCAAATATTTTTTGCAATTTATTTGGAATTTGCCCAGAGTTCTAATTAATGTATCCAGAATTCTTTTAAATTCTTTGGAATTTTTCTAAATTCACTCATTTTTACTCAATTTAGTGGATTTAAAAAAAGTTTTTGTTTAATTCCTCTTGAAGTATTTTAAACTCACCTTAAATTCTTAGGCATTTCATCAAATTCTTTTGAGTACAATTTTGAGTTGAATTTTTCTCATTTCCTTTAAACTCCTATAAATGCACTCAAATGTTACTAAAATAAATAGATTTTGTCGAATTAAATTTTTTTTCCAATTCATTTGAATTCTTTTGAATTGTTTTGTAGTCATTAATCACTTTTTTGGTCAGAAATTAGTAGGGTTTCATTTGAAACTGTGCATTCTTTTTAATTCTTTGGAATTCTCTTGCATTTTTTTAATTCACTTTATTTCTTCTAAATTTACTCAATTCTACTTATTAATTCAATGGTTTTTTTTTAATTTTTAAAAGTTTTTATTTAATTGATCATGAAGTGTTTTAACCTCACCTTAAATTCTTAGGCATTGAATACCTAAGAATTCATGTTACTGAGTTAGGCTCATTAGATAATGATTAAATTTATATGTTTAGGATGTATTTTTCATCTTCAAATTGAAGATGTTTGGTTTTTTCTAAGCGTACACCGTTTGAAATATTCTGGCGCAAAATCTGTGTGTGAGTGTGTTTTTTTAGATTTGCGTCTGACTTGAATAATGCTTGAACTAAATATTTTGCTTATTTCGCAAAATTCGATTTTATTTCCTAAGCAACTTTCACAACAAGAATGTATTTTAATAATTGTTGAATTTCGGAGATTCTTCGCATATTTTTAATTAATTGTTAATTTCTTTAATTTTGTGGAATTAAAAAAAAAAATCTATTTAAAATAAACGGTGTACGATTTCAGATGATTTCATCAAACTTGGGTGAATGATGCCCTGACGTGGCCCTGAAGTTCAGGTGCAGGATGATTCCCGGGAATCATCCCTAGATTAGGTTCATTTGCATTGGGATTAATATCTTTGAATTTCTAGAAAGATAATCTATTCAATATGTAGATTTATGTACATTTCTTTAGCGACTCAGAAAATTCGAGCACAAATTGAATTAGATAGATCCAGTTGCCCTAAAATTGAGAGAAGGCCTCTTAATTTAATTAATTTTAAAAGTAAAAAAAATGCAAGAAAAAATTTAATAATTAAATTTATTTTAGAATAAAACGTTGATAACTTATTATCCGCGATAGAAACTGTGCGGATTTTTATTCTATTTTGTGTACATCCAATATTTCGCTTTTTTACAGCTTATATACAGTTTTTTTCTCTACACTCCATATTTTCGATCGCTTACGAGACTTTTATTCTCTCGAGTTTTGAAGTTCAGTGACTGTTTTTTAAATTTGAATTTTTGACAGGGAATACAATTTAAAGGGACATACCTCAAATGTAAGTACTCGTGCTTACGATTTTTTAACTTGAGTATTTTTCAAAACCGTTTTCGTGGGTCTAATTTTTGGACAGATGTAATTAGGAAAGTTATTCATAAATAAAATAAATTAACTAGAATTAACATACAAGCAATATAAAATTAAATACTAATAATAAATTCAATGATAAATAGGAAATATTGAAAAAAAAGTCTCTTACTGATGACTTGATGTATTATCTATTTTTGAAAGGAATATAATAAAAAAATAAAAAATGTCTCATTTTTAGTTTTGTATATTTGTCTACTATTACGATGAGCTTATGAGAAATTTTTAATTTCAACTATGCAAATTAGTCTCCCAATTTCTTGATAGCAAATTGTTTTCATATTTCTTTGGACATCAAAGACATATTTCTTCATTTTTCAAATTTTATATCTTCTAAATGAGGTGGCCGAAAAAAATTAGGTCAACTCTCTCAAATTATAAATTAATTTTTTTAAAAGTTGTAATGCTTTTAAACTAGAAAATTTATAGACTCAAAATTCTTTAAGACAAATAATTTCGGTGAAATTTTTTGAACTGGATCGTTTGAAAATTTTGAAGCTGTTGAATTCTAAGATTTCCGAATCAGTTATTTTTTTCAAGCCGTCAAAATGTATCAAAGTATTGAAAAATTAAATTAGTTTTAAAATTCAAAACAAATCTAATTAAATCAACGATTTCATGTATTTCTAGAATTTTTAAATCAACACAACGGATTCTATTAGAATTATTTTTCTGAAAGTAAAGGAATAATTGATTAGATTGGCCGCTAGTATTACTTCGATTTGTTTTTATTCTCGAGCACCTAAGTGAATATAAAATTGTCATATGCCTATATAATAATTCTTGTATGTTGCTATATCACTGTTACATTACGGTTGCTATATATGTATAAACTAGACTCTAATTACATAAGTAAGTAGTAAATATAGGCTTGTGTGTATACAATAATATATATGGCACGTCAGTCTGTTGAAGTTTTAGTAAAACCAATTAATCATATTTATCATTAAATACTACTATGTTTAACTTGTCGATATTGATTTGTTTACTATTTTGTCGCGTTTTGGCATTATCGATGATTTGTGGCTTCAGCACTACCGTATCATTTCCATGTACTTTTGCTTGTGTTTGCTCAGCATTTCCGTCACAGTTACCAACTGTTTTATCGTTGGCTGCAATAATAAACATAAATTAATTTAGTTAATTCAATAATACTTACTTACACTGTTTACACGATTGAAAGATTTATCATACCTGAGTTTTCGATAGAGCCTGTAGTTCTTTTAGATGGGAAACACAAATGTGATGTAAAGTTGCTAGATCTCTTGCCGTATCCGAGCCACATTTTCCTCTCGGATCTGCGCCCTCCGGGTCTGGTTTCTCTGTAACATTCTGCAAAAAAATGAGGGAAAATTTAGTATCTATTGGAGTTAAAAAAGGTAAATAGGTGAATTTTTCTCTTCGAAAATAGGTGGCGAATAGATGACCGCAAAATTGTTTGTATAAGTGAAATAAACATGCAAGAAGTTGCCCTTTTCCTAGGTTAAATCAATAGGAAACTTTATGGTCTTTGGGGTACGGGTTAATATTAACTGATATATTTCAAAATTATTTTCCGCGTTTAAAAAAAACGTTACCGGTCATCTAAATTAAAGAATTCAAGCTCTCAAAACTGAATTTATCATTTGAAGTACTTATTCAAATAAGCATATGTAAATTTACAAATCTAGTTCGGAAAAATACAATTAATTCAATATAATTCAAAAGTAGAGGTCATAAAAATTGAACAATTTTTATTTCGAGATCTTCAAATAGAAAAAAATTCAAATTTAATATTAAACATTGAAACACTGAAAACTGTTAAACTGTGAAGACTTTGAATTTGACACTGACTCATTTATAAATAACTTTAAAGGCTTTAAATTGGAAATTATACTCATTCATAAATTTTTAATCTAAAACTAATCAATATTTAACGCTTCCAATTCAATTATTTACCCTATAAAGACTTTCACGTGGAAATATAAAAATTTTGAACAATTTCAATTTCAAACATGACAGGTTTTAATTCAAAATACTTTTAATTTTTCAATCTAAAAATTTTTTGAAATTAAACGCTTTATATTTGGAAATTGTTCCTTG
Organism: Andricus coriarius; assembly: GCA_932066315.1. NCBI lineage: Eukaryota > Metazoa > Arthropoda > Insecta > Hymenoptera > Cynipidae > Andricus > Andricus coriarius. The sequence continues at coordinate 18,022 of CAKNWT010295456.1, read as the reverse complement.
TAATTAGAAATAAAATTTTATTATATCATTTCGAAGGATTCAATTTCACTTACAATGTAAAAATGGTGCAATTTATAAAATATCAAAGTATAATTATGAAACTTTTAGCATCTTCAATTTACAATTAATCAACTATACAGAATTTAAAATGAAGATTGCACAATAGCGTTTAAATTCACATTTCTTCCATTTCAAATGCTCCTTATCTAAAATTAGTTAATATGTATTAAAAATGTTTGATCTGGAATTTTTTAATTTTCATCCTTTGGAAAAAATAGTTATTTAAGTATTAAAAAGGCTTTAATTTTAAATTCTGCAGCTTTGAACGATTTCAACTTAATACCAAACAATTTTGAATGTTTCAATCGAAAATTATTCAACACTTATTAAGGCTTTCAATTTGAAATAAATGTGCAGAATCATAAAGTGTTCCACTTAAAAATTGCTTTAAACGTAAAATTACTCAATTATTAAGCTTTTAAATTTGAAACTGTCCAATTTTTATTACTTAAATTTCAGATTGTTTAATTTACAAAAATGTGAAAAATTTATAGGAGGAATCAAACAATTGTTGAATTTATAACACTATAGATTTTAAATTATCCCATTTATCATGTTTCGAGTTAAAATGATTCAATTTTTGATGTTATTGATAAAAAATTCTTGAACTATTAAGGCCTCCATTTTGTAAAATACTATATACCTTTGAGAAATTAAAATTTTATATCTAACTCGTATACACTTTAAACGAAAAGTATTAAATTGGGAATCCATTCAATTTGAATCATATTCTGAACAGGAGGCTAACAATAAAAAAAAATTAAACAAACTTGAAAAAGCAACTCGCTATCCGGCTTGAAAATAAAAACTCAAAATGGTATACTTTTAAATTTTTAACGTTCTGAATTTAACAATAAAAAAACACGAGATTTAAAAAATTAAAATGGTCAAATTCAAGCCTTTAAAATTGAAGATTTTTACAATAATTAGTCGTTAAAATTTGAAAATTGGAAGTGTCTAGAGTTGTAAGACTTCCCACTTGGAGTCCTGCTTGAATAAGTTCTTCTACTAAAACTATAAGATTAAAAAAAATGTCCGACTAGAAAATAAATTCACTCTTATTTTCCTGCTTTCTTCCGGTCTCAAAAAATGTTAGCTCATTTCAGCTTACACGAATTAACTCCAAGGCATTGTAAATTGCAATTTTGAATCAAATTTTAGTTTTTCAACCGAAAAAAATATGAAAAGTTGCCAAATTTCCAAAATGGGAGAAAAGTTTTAAAATAGGTGACATAGGGTATCTAAAAATTTGAATTGCGAACTTACAGATAACTGATCCAGAAAAACGACCATCCGCTCCTTGTTTTTTAGAATGAATGGATTAACTACTTCCATGTACGGTTCTTTCCCTCCAAATTCCACCAAGTTCGCCAGATTTTGTAGACACTTGGCAACCATAACTAGAGATCTGTAAAGCAAATGTTTAAGTAAAGTATCTACATTAGATAAAGTACGGGTTTTGAAGGAGATCGGGTTTCGTATTATATTTATTTTACCGAGCGGCTGCTGGAGGTGGAGGTTCGGCGATCAAATTAAATGACCTAGGGTTTAAAATTGCAGGGCATAATAAACGTAAGAATATGAAGCCACTGACGACCCTGGTTCTGACCAGTCTCTCGTGAGGCCACTTAGAAACAACGGCTCTCTGCAGACATCCGCAAATGTACCTCACAGTCTTTGGGCAAGCATCGGGACTTGTAAAAATGCTCAGAGTTACTTCATCCAAAATCTGTAGAAATTTAACAATTAATATTAACTAATTATCAGTATATATCACTAGAGTAAAAGAGATTGATTTTTTGTATAATAATAGTGTCATGTAACTTGTAGAATATAGAAAAAAGTACATACTTGTAATAAAAATTCTGCGTTATTGCATGCGTCTTCCGGCGAGTCCATTTTCGTAGGATTCAATTCACAGCTTTGTTTACTTTCGATTAACTTTACTATTGTGTCACGTAGAGCAGCTTTCAAGAATGACGTGCACACTGATTTCATGTAAAGATCCATCAGCGTAGTCGTAAGGCTTGCAGCTCTGAATAGTGTTGGTGTTTCATCTTCCTTGTCGACCTTAACAAAATTAATTAGTTAATTAGAAAGGAGGCAATAAAAATATATATTAAACTTATATTCCAGAAGATAGAAACATTGATAAAATATTTAGAAGTTGAGATTAGGTTTGTAAGTATCAAATTTAAAGAAAGTTGTCAAGTTAAAATCTTAAGACTTACTTCTGCCTGATTCAATGACCTTAGAAGGTCTGCTTCCTTTCTGTCATGCCTGTAAAACATATAAATTTAGTAGATATTTCTTTAATCACGTTACAAGGGGTTGATCACCTTTTGAACAGTTCCGACATTTTTTCGAATATTTGTGAAATCTTTTGAAACCTTTCAAATCTTTGCGAAATTTTGGTGAAATGTTTTGAAACCATTTAACTCTTTGTAAAATCTTTGAATTCTTTATAAAATCTTTCAAACAGTTCCGAAGTTGTTGTGAAGTTTTTTAAAATCGTTGAAATCCTTTTAAAATCTTGGTAAAGTCATCAAATCTTGTGTAATCTGAGTTTTTTGTAAAATTTTTGAAATCTTTGAAAGCTTTGTGAAATCATTGAAATCTTTTGGAAGCTTAACAATTTTTATGGATTTTTTAAAATCTTTTAAAACCTTTGAAAGCATTGTGAAATCATTGAAATCTTTTGAAATATTTGAAATCTTTCGAAAGCTTTGAAAGCACTGTGAAATCATTGAAATTTTTGTGAAATCTTTTAAACAGTTCCGACATTTTTTGGAATATTTGTGAAATCTTTTGAAACTTTCAAATCTTTGTAAAATTATTGTGAAATATTTTGAAATCTTTGAATTCGTTATAAAATCTTTCAAAAAGTTCCGAAATTTTTGGGAAGTTTTTTCAAATCGTTGAAATTTTTTTGAAATCTTGGTAAAGTCATCAAATCTTTTGTAATCTGAGTTTTTTGTAAAATTTTTGAAATCTTTACAAGCTTTGTGAAAACATTGAAATCTTTTGGAAGCTTAACAATTTTTATGGAATTTTTATAATCTTTTAAAACCTTTGAAAGCATTGTGAAATCATTGAAATTTTTGTGAAATCTTTTAAACAGTTCCGACATTTTTTGGAATATTTGTGAAGTATTTTAAAACCTTTCAAATCTTTGCGATATTTTTGTGAAATGTTTTGAAATCTTTATAAAATCTTTTAAACAGTTCCGAAATTTTTTGGAATATTTGTGAAATCTTTTGAAACTTTCAAATCTTTGTAAAATTTGTGTGAAATCTTTTGAAATCTTTGAATTCGTTATCAAATCTTTTAAACAGTTCCGAAATTTTTGTGAAGTTTTTTAAAATCGTTGAAGTTTTTTTTAAATCTTGGTAAAGTCATCAAATCTTTTGAAATCTGAGTTTTTTGTAAAATTTTTGCAATCTTTGAAAGCATTGTGAAATCATTGAAATATTTTGGAAGCTTAACAATTTTTATGGAATTTTTTTAATCATTTGAAACCTTTGACAGCATTCTGAAATCTTTTGAAATCTTTTGAAATCTTTGAAAGCACTATGGAATCATTGAAATCTTTCAAAAAATTTATAAATCTTTTGGAAGCTTTAGATTTTTTGTGAAATCTTTTGAAACCTTTGAAATCTTTGTGAAATCATGATTTCATCATTTGGAACCTTTGAAATCAGAAATTCTTGTGAAATCTTTGAAAGCATTGTTAAATCATTGAAATCTTGCTGAAATCTTTCGAAACCTTTATGAATTCTCTTGAAATCTTTTAAATGTTTATGAAATTCTTTTAAACCATTGAAATCTTGGTCAAATCATGAAATCTCATTTTTTTATGAAATTGTAGTAAAATCTTTTGAAACCTTTGAAGTCTGAAATTTTTGTGAAAAATTTGTAAACTTTTTTGAAATCTTTTAAATTCTTGTAAAATCTTTGAAATCTTTGTGAAAATCTATGAAATCTTTGTGAAAATCTATGACATTTTTGTGAAATCTTTGAAATATTTTGAAATCTTTAAAAACATCGTGAAATCATTGTAGTCTTTTGAAATACTTTGAAATATTTAAAATCTTTGTAAAGTACTTGTAATATTTGCGAAATATTTTTAAACCTTTGAAATATTTTTAAATCCTTTTGGAATCTTTAAAAATTTCATGAAATTTTTGAAATACTTGCGAAATTTTGATGAAGTCTTTTGAAATATTTTTATTCTTTGAAATTTTTGTCAAATCTTTTAATTTTTTTGTGAAATGTGAGTTAAATACTTTGAAACCTTTGAAATCTAAAATTTTGGTGAAACCTTTGAAATCCTTTTGAGGTCATGAAATCTTTTGAAATATTGTGAAAATGTTTGAAATATTTTGAAACCTTTTCGAAATTTTGGTGAAATCTTTTGGAACATTAGAAATATGGTGTACAGCTAAAAAGCGAGTGGTCAACCCCTCGCCTGGATATGAAGGCAACATAACTCGATGAATTAAATACCAGATTTTTGATTCTGCTGATCTTTACTACTTTTTTTTACCTAAATATTCTGAGAAGACTATTCGCCAGTGGGACTCTGTCCAAGTGACAAACATCAGCTAATGCCCTGACAACGTGCAGTTCCGGGTCCAGTAATAATTGTTGTAAAGGACTGTATTCTTCTGGTGGCATTGCCAAATCATGTCGGTATCTAAAAAAAAAAAGAAATTAAATTTAAGAACTGTAAAAAAATCGAATTACTTCATTTACTTGTCTCTAAAGATTTCTAAACCGTCAACTTAAATTCTAAATTATTCAAAGGTTAAAGTTTGAATTATTCAGTTTTTAAAAGTCTTCTAGCTACCTACAAAATCAGTTCTCTTTGAAATTCATATCCACTCCTTGAACAATGGAGTCAAAGAAATCAAATAAAAAAATACCTCAAACGCAAACGTAATGCTCCCCATTCTCCGAGTGGTGTAACGCCCGATAAGGGATACCACTCGTCCATTTCTTCTCCATTAGTCAGACTCGACAAATCAACCGTAAATTCGGCTACTTCAGTGTCTTTACTGCGCTTTCCTTTGTTGTATAACGTTAAAGAAAATGACATCACATCTGGCGGAACATCTCTGCAAACGAAAACAAGAAAATTAAGTCAAGTATATTCAATTTTGAAATAAGTAAACGAAAAATCAAGATTAACTTACTCTAAAATGAATTCTTCGTCCCAAAGAGGGTGTAAACCAGTCTTAACTTTTGTGCGGGCAACTTTGACGTTATTTAAAGCTACTATAATAAACGGACTGGGTACCAGCTTGTACGGCAATCTGTGCGCATCTAAAATATGTAAATGCAGTGAACGTAGCTCGCGTAAACGAGCGACTTTTGGAGCGCGAGTTAATTGTGAGACACATAGGGGCTTTAAAGCATTTATCCAGTCGGAAGCGTTTTCAGAATTCGGGGCAGCTAAATATGTTATCGTGGATAAACAGGGCAGAGCTCGCTCTACCAGTTGAAAACAATGAGCTCTGTCGAAAACACTTTCATGAACCTGGAAAAGATTTATTTGTAATTTTAAATTAAATTACAAATACCCACTAATCATAATCACAGGCCTCGGACTCACTTCAGGGATAAAAAAATAGTGTAAATAGTGTCAAAAATTGAAAAAAACTAGTGTCATAAAATTTTGCAAGCATTAAACTTATGTGTAGTCTGAATTTAAACGTCTATAGTCTTAAATCAAAAAGTGTGCAATGGAAAATTAGCTTGATTTTTTATGCAAAATTTGCAGTCTTCTAACATAATATTTTAAAAGTATTAAAAATTAACTTCAACGTTTAATTACAATTTTATTCTTTAATCTATAAATTATACTAATTCCTATTTATTTATCGCAAGCTTCACATTCTTTTCTCTATTCCCCTCTTTTTCTCGTTTTTCCACTTAAATTTGAACTGAATTTATAGAACAAATACGAAAATCTAACTATTTTTGGTTGAAAGTTCATTCTTTACGGTTGAAAAGTATATTATTCAATTTTTTATTGAGAGTTCATATTTTTTGGTTAAGAATTTTATTATTTGGTTCAAAATTTAATTATTTTGTTGAAAATTCAACTGCTTTGTTGAAAATTCGTCTTTTTAGCTTAATAATAAACAATTTTATTAACATTTCTTTTCTTTCTTGACTAATAATTTTTTCAAATTGAAAATTCAACTATTATACTTTTCTTTGGCAACTCAGCTTTTTAGGTTGAAAATCCAA
>CAKNWT010295456.1:0-11607 GCA_932066315.1 Andricus coriarius | reverse complement strand
CTTTGGCAACTCAGCTTTTTAGGTTGAAAATCCAACTCCTTGGATGAAAGTTGAATTATTTTCTTTAAAAAATTTTGTTGTTGAAGATTCATAATTTTAGTTCAAAATTAATTTTTTTATCTGAAAATTCAACTATTTCGTTGAGAATTCAACTCATTTTTTTGAAAATGAACTTTTTTGTTCAAAATTCATATTCTCGGGTTGAAAAATCAACGGTTTTGTAGAAAATACGTCTTTTTGGCTTGAAAATTCAACAATTTGGTACAAAATTAAACTGGCTGGTAGAAGTTTCGTTTTTTTTTATTGAAAATTAATTCTCTTGAATGAAAATTGAACTATTTTTTCCAAAAATGGATAAAAATGATCTTTAGTTTAAAAATTCAATTAGTTAGTTAAGCATTCGTAGAAATGAAAAAATATAAACTAAAAATTATTCAAATGAAACTTGGTCGTTTTTTGGTAGAAAATTACTCTTCTTGTTTGAAAATTCAACTATTTGGTAAACAATTGAAGTATTTTGTTGAAAATTCGTCTTTTCTGGTTGAAAATTAATCTTCTTGGTTGAAAATTCAAATTCTTGGTTAAAAATGTATGCACACAAGAAGTCCAATATAAGGCCAGTTGGGGGGGGGGGGTGCGCCGCACTGGCCGTGGCACTAAATCAGTCGTTGGAAACGTAAACAGTCAGGGTTGCATGAACCATTTCTGTTGGATTTTTCTCCCGCTTTTGTCGCTTCCGCTTACTGCTCCTCCGTAATGCCCGCTTTTATCACTCCGCTACTGGTGGCAACGCATTGTTGACACTGTCTGTGCGCTGAGAAACTGCGTAAGCCAGCAGTTCTAGGAAGAACTAAATCAGTCGGCCTTATATTGGACTTCTGATGCACGGCCCCTAATTAGCCATAGAAACAATTTTCCGGTATGTTTTGATTCGTTGAGATGGCAGACTTTTTTTAGCCAATTAGCGAAGAAATTCTAAAATATTTATCAAGGAAAAGTAAAGAAATAGTGGCATTAGCGGACAATTGTGAGAAAATAGTGTCTTTAGTGAAATTTTTTCGAAAAAGTAGCAAAATATAGTCGTCGCTCAAAAAAAGTGTCAAATAATGTCAATAGTGTGGCGAGTCCGAGGCCTGTAATCAAGATTAAATTTATAATTCAGTTTTTATGGATAAATGAGAAAGGTGGTTTGTTAAGGAAGACTTGCCTGGTATAGATACGCGCAGCTTAAATCGATGAGGCCTTTCGGCTTCGTTCTTTTAGGATTGTCATATAGATACAAATGTGTATCAGTCGCGTCGACCAAAAGCACGAAATAAAGTGCTTTCCACTTCTTATTTTTCTCGGACTTCTTTTCTAAATAACCCTGCATTTTGATCCCCTTATTCTTCTTCGCTCCAGACTGCTCTCTGCATTCTCGTAAGGTTGCGTATATTTTTTCGGCGTGTTGCACTTCTCTGTTTACTCGTACACTGCCATCGGGTTCAGTCACCATCGCTTGAACCAAAGTGTGACCTTCTACTATCTGCTCCTTTCGGTATCTAAAGTAAATTGTACGATGAGTAATCAATGAATTTTAATCTCAACATGGCTTATTTTCACGTTCAATGACCACAAAGTTTATTTTTAAATTTAATCGCTGCGAAGTTTATTACATATTTTAATCGCTAGCAGGGTTGGGGAATGGGAAAACCGTTCACAAAAAAGAAACTAGTTGGTTAAAGTTACTGCATGGAAAATTGAACGTTTTAGAGTTAGTAAATGAAAAAAATCGATTCAACTATTGATCAAATCCATTTCTGATCAGGCAGGTTCTATACTTGAAGTGGCACACTCTCTCTGGGATGAAATATGTTGGGTTTTTAGAGGAAATTAGACGATCCACCTTTTTCCCATATTTGGTTACAGTTTCTGCTAATATAAGAAAGGCATCCTATCAGCTTTATGTGGGTTCAATCATTTTTGAGACCAGAAGAATTTTTTTCCCCTAAAAATATAATTCTCTTATTTTTTTTAGAAATTTTTTAGATGTGCAAACTTTTATCTTAACATATTTTCGTACCTGTCGTTGTTTGCGAGAAAAATGAGAAAATTCGATTTTATGAAAAAAATTCTCCTGTCCACAAAACTTATTTTGCCAGTAAAAACTCAAGGATGTCTTCCATATATCAGGCCAAATTAAAAAAAAAATATTAGCAACAAATATAAGTGAGGTAATATTTTCAGAAAAATCGCCGTCATTTTGTTAATATTGAACCATTTTTTCAAATTTCCCGACGGACTTCGAAAGAAGACGGTAAAATTCATAAAACTATTAAAAGAAAAGTGGAATATCTAAATTCTGAATTAGGTCAAAAGTTGCAGAGGTTTAAAAAAAAAGTTGAGTTTTTTGAAAAATGAAGCACAAAATTCAAATACGCATAACTTCGTAGACGTTTTCTTCACAAATCGGAAAAATAAGTGTGGCCTAATTTCCTTTAAAAAACAACATATTTCGTCCTCGAGAGATTCTGCGATTTCAAGTGTAGAAACTATGCTTGATTTAAAACGGATTCGGGCGAGTATATGTTTAATTATTCTATATTATTAGTTAAAACATTCATTTATTGTAAAGTCTTTTTGTTATACTTCTAATTCGAGAATTAATAACATGTGGAGTTGGTGAATATGTTTAAAAACTTTAAAATAAATAGAAGATTTAACAAATTTTTCTAGTAGCATGAAAGAAAAAATTTTAGAAATAAAATCAGTCAAAAACTTCTTCCAAATTTAGCAAAGGAATCCAGTTTTAGTAAATTATCTCAAAATAATACTTATATTACAAAAATCGTAATAAAATCAAATATTTACCTATTTATAACAGCGTCCAGACATTCGAATGTTCTTCCTCCCATCAAGTAACGTACACCTTTCTTTTCAATCCTAAATCTTTGAATTTGATTGTTGATGTGGAAGAAAAGAGAATAATCACCGGGACTGTTGTCGGAAGGTCTGACCTGTCAAACAAATTTTTGTTTAGATATTTTATAAATTTACTTTCATTTATTTTCTCGAAGGAATGACCAAACTTTAAATCAAACTTTTTGTTTTGGGATTTAAGAATTCGAAATTCTCGGCTCCCCCAAAAAGTTGGTAACATTCAAAATTGGACATCTCTTACAAAATTAAATGAATATGTGTTATATAACTGGAAAAGTATTTTAAATATAATAGAAGAATTTTAGAAGATGTTTATTTAAAAAGAAATCGAATTACAAAAATAATTTTTTTTACAAAAAATAATTGATAAAATTAGTAGTTCTTTTAATTGCTTGTGGCATTAAAAAAACGTTTGGGTGTGCTACTTTAATCAAATTTTACTCAATAATGTATGTAACTTATTTTAGAAATACAATTTTCGAATTTGTCGAGATTTTATTGATTAAAGCTGTATTTCTACTGAAAAATGTCGTCCAAAGAAAAATTACAAGCTTACGGTATTAGTACTTATCATAGTTAAAAATTTAACTGGATCTTCCCTCGAAAAATAACATTTAATATTTTCAAAGTTACCTAGAAAAGAATTTTTCAGTTTTTGTTAAAGTAGAAATGAATTAAGGTAAAGGTCCCAGTAATCGTGACCTTAGTCCCAGTAATCGTGATGCTAATTTTCTTGCTTTTTATTTAATTTGAATGAATGTAATTTCTATTTGCTATTATAATAGGCTAAAAATAAGTGGGTTTTATTATTAAATGTTACTTTTAACATGTTTTTTTAACAATAAATCCAAATTATAACCAAGTTTCACGATTGCTGGGACATTTACCTTAAAAATTATAATAAAACATTTAATTTCTTTAAATTTTAGGAAATTATGATTTTTAAGTGTATATGTAAAAAAGTTTATAAATGTGTAAATAGTTTCAAATTGAACATTTCAAACTCAAAGCTTTAAAAAATTAGCAATTTTAAGACGATTAAGTGGGTTTGTTTTCCAATTCAGTAGCCGCCCTGCTTATATTATGAAACTATTTTTTTTTAAATTTCAATCTCGATGTTATTTTGTGTCGACCAGGGTAATTATTATTATTTTTTTGTTTGAGAATCAAGAAAAAAAGCTGCCTCTGCCCTTAACCAATTACGCTACCGAGGCCTCAGCAAACCTTCTTCCGTTTCTCCTAGCCGCGTATTCTATAATATAACATAGAGATTTTAAGATTATATTCAGATAAGGTGAATTTTTTTAGACTGGAAGTGTACAAGTCTTCGTGATACCTTGGAATTTTCATGGAATCATTTGAAATGTTTTAAAATCTTGAAATCGGATGTACACTCAAAAGTCGAGTGTTCAACCCCTCGCTAATTCATCTGCGCTGAATAATATTTGATATTTCGAAAAAATGCTCCATTATCATCTGAAAGAAACATGTTCGCCTAAAATGAAACGTTTTATTACTCACTAGAAAACTGCCGGGTCCTGCTTTGACCAACATATCGACAGCTTCGCTTTTAGTGACATTCGGATGAAACCATGAAAACACAGTATTAGGATCAATCGCATCATCCAAATCGTCGACCAACTCTCGGAAAATTAGGCCCTGTTCTCCAGTTCTGTGGGCAGTGACCCAAAGCCACCCATCGCCCATATCGTTGTGAACGAAAAAAATATCGCCCTTTTGAAAGCTGAGTTCATCAGTGTCAGGCATTTTCGTGTAGGGTAAAATTGCGACAATTCGTTTTTTATCATTCACAGGCTCAGGTGGTGGTGTAGGATGTATAAGGCGTTCTCTTTTCAACAGATCCGAACAATGGGTATAATAGGCAACAAGGTCTGAAAGGCTGTTAAATTGACGACCGCCTGCAATCAGTTGTAAACAACAGGGTAAGATGAGATGAGATTCTCTTTCAACGTTTGATATATTATTACATTTTCATTAAAGTAATTACTCTCTTCCTACCGATGTAATAATCTCCACAAACAGCTGTAATTCGAAAGTGGTTAATGCCAGTCCGTCCCAGGTAAGAGAGAACATAACTACCGGGTTTCCTGTCGCTCTCACGAACCAAATAACTTCCCATTTTACTCGCGTCCCACAGTCTTTCCTCTGCAGTAAACCTGTCCAGTCGTCCGTGATACCATCTAAAAAATATTTATCAAGTTTCAGCGTTTATAAATACATTTCATTAGAAAATTATAAACATATCAGGTTGAAGAAAAAATTTAAAAGCTTGAAAAATTGATGGCTAGATGAAAAAGATAATTTGAATTTAAAATTTATTTCGTAAACCCAACAGAAATCAATTACAGGATTGTAATTTTTATAGATAGTACCAGAATTCTTACAAATTATTTTTATCCTCAATTATTATTTATTCTCTTTAATTTATATAATATACTCTCTCGCATACGTAATAAACCCTTCATAATTAATAGTTTGCTATACAAATATTAGAAATTGAAATTTTTTTTAATGCCAGAACTATTTTCTTGTTAAGAGTCTGATAGCAAAAATGTATTTAAAAAATCGTCAGCACAAAAATGAGTGAAGAACGTTGCGGGCAAAAACGATTTAAAAATAAACAAGAAAAGCGAGGATTGTATCGTATATTACAAAATAACAATATATTACTTCTATTCTATCGTTCTATTATATGGTTTTTTATAAAATACGATATAATACTCGTTTTTCTGGTTTCTTTTTAACAATTTTTTGCACGCAACTTTCTCAACTCATTTTTGCTTAGACGGGCTTTTAACTTGCTTTTGCTATCGACCCCTCGTTTAAAGTTTTTCAAAATTAAGGTAGTTATGTCAAAAAACAGGTCTCTGGAAAAATTTTTTCTTTGATTTTAAGAATTGAAATTATATTACCAGTCATGTCATATGATAGAAAAAACATGATTTTGTTTTTGTAATTCGATTTTTCTTACTGTCTCTTAATATTTTTTTCAAAATGGTTTTTTATTTTAATAAACCATAGCTTATTTTTTAGGGAAAACATTCCATACAACTCTGCCGTATCCAATTTTGAAAAGAAGTAAATAATCCTAAAATATAGTTACTGGTTTTTAAAAAATGTGCTTTTTAAAAAATTGTTTTAACGACTTCAGTCATAGAAATTTGTTTTCAAAGTTGGAAAAAATAGAGTTTTTCCCGAAAAAATAAGCCATCACTTATTGAAATTTACCCATTTTTTAACAAAAAAATTGTTGAAATAAATCTTATTTGAAAGTCTAAAATTTTTTTCATTTAAAATAATATTTTTTATTTGAAATGACATCATGAGTAATATTATTTGGATTCTTAATTTTTTCAGAGATCTAATTTTTGGCACAATTACCTTAACAGAGACCTAATTAAAAATACTGATTTGAAAACATATTTTTTATATAAATTCCAACACCATCGCTTTGAACTTCAAAGGTTTTCAAATTTAAGTAAGCTTAAAAATGGTCATAGTTTATATTCATCTGTTCATTAAATTAAACAGTTACTATAATTTAATTGTATTTAAAAATTGGTATTATTTGAAAGATCTTATTTTCTGATTTTGAATTAGAATATTACTTACTGATTTTCGGGTGGAGCAGTCAAAACTGTGTTGTTACCACTGTCCGGTTCCTCTGTGTCCTGAGGATCATCTGGTATATTTTCGAGGAACGGATCGAATTCATTTTCAGCATTCAGGGATTCGTTGGGACCTCCATCTTCGCTTCCGGTACTGGGAGAACCTCCCTTACTATTGTGGTCAATCTGTTTGTACAGTCAAAGAAAATAAACGTTTAAGAATATTGTCGTAGTTATTGTTAAAATTGATTAAAAACAGAATTAACCGAGATCTTGAACATTATATTAGAGGAGGGATAAGGAACAGAAAAAGGTCCAAATAAAAGACTTGAAAAAAATAAACTGCTTTAAATCAAAAGTCACGCAAAGTGGACTTCAAATAAATGCTTGACGAAACTAATCTACTGCCTACTTTTCATGCTTGTTCATCCAAATCTCAAAACAATTTTTAAAACATGCATAACTATTTAATTGACAACTTTTACTTATTTAGTTAACAACTTATTTAAAATAATCTAACATTCAAAGACAAAAGTATCATGTATTATTTTCTGACTAAGCAGTGATTTCCTGTGTAATATTTGCTTAATGATCAATTTTTACATGAAAGTTACTAACGATGGACTCCAGTTCATTAAATTGATTTAAATCTTGTTTCTAGAATTTTATGATTTTCAGGTAAAGTAGTTATCTTATCAATACTTGATATTTCTAGTTTTAACTTTAATTTTATTTGTGGTTGATTCTGAACAAATATATTCAGATTATTACATTTTCCAAACAGGGAAACAAATAATCCGAAAAATCACACATTTCTAAAATTGCTAACACTTCAAAACATCCCTTGTACAATATTTAAATAAAAATAGATTTCTTTCGACAAATTGAGATAAAAAAAAACATTTCTTTGACGGAACTTATTTTATTCTTGTTTAATTTTTCATAATTCAAAGTTCTAAATGTAACATAGTATCAAAAGATTGAAAGAAAAAGTAAAATTGAGTAGAGTAAAATTAATTTTAAGCAGATAAAATAACTGAAAATCTCCGAAACTTTAAAATTAAGTATTAATCATGTTCTTAGTTTCAGTATACAATCTAAATTAAATTAAAGATTATAGTGAAATACTGATTTTTTGTCATAATAAATTAAAAATAGGGTGCTTTTCTAAGGTTTCGGAATAAAATCTAATCTTTTTGTTAAAATTTCTAAGCTCTTAAAAGGAGGACAGGTTCAACAATTTAAATTCTTCTGAATAAATTGAAAAGATTAAAACATTTTTTCAAAATTTGTTAAAAATTAGAAACAATCAATTTTTTATCAAATAGTTTGCGGTTAAAGATAAACTTATTCTAAGCAATTGAAATATAAAAAAAAATTGCACAAACATGAATAAAATATAAATACTTTCATTAAAAATAAAACATCTTAAATAAAAAAAGATTGAAGCAAAAGACACGATACAACTAATTTTGAAGTTTTTGGAGTAAAATGAAAAGACTGACGTTATTTTTTATACAAAATTACGTTCTGTTCTGTTCCAATCACAACGAGTTGACTTAAGATTTAAAACAAACTGAAGTGAAATTTTTTTCCCATGCTCGATTTTACCAGATTTCAATTTTCCATCTTGAAATTAGATGTTTGAAACATTCTCTTCATGTATATTAATTTCTCTTGGAATAATATGATATTGTACTTTTTTCCCACAATTATGAAAGAGCAATTAAGAATAGAAATGAGTATTCTGAGAAAAAAGACTCGCATTCACTTCATGAAAATTATCTATTGCTACAAACCTACATACCTTCAACTCTTTCCAGAAACGAGAGAATGTAAGAATAACATTTTTTAGTATAAAACTGACGTTTTTTTAAAACTCATTTTAGCTACTGGCCATGTCAAGAATAAAAATTTCTATATAAAAATTACAATCATATTAATTTTTATAAAGTAATTTGAAGTGGAATTTAAATATTCAAGAACTTCTCTGATTAAAATAAAAATATACAAACCATAATTTGTTGCTTTTATTAACCAATTTGGATACAAATTTATATCAATCAGGGTGTCTAACAACCGGGAAATAGACGGGAATTAAAATAAAACCGAGGAAAATCGGGAATTAGTCGGGAGTACATATTCGAGCCGGGAATCACATTTAAAGTTTTGAAAAATGTGATATTTTTTATTAATCGTGTTAAGGCAAATAAATTTGAATGTTTATCCTTTTCTTACAAAGTTGTATTCACGAGATCTCGCATACATTTTGTCAAGAATTAGTCTTTTTTGGTAGAAAATTAATGTTCTTAATTGAAAATTCATCTTTTTGGTAGAAAATGATTTTTGTTTCTTTGTTGAAAATTCAACTGCTCGTTTAGAAATGTAACTGTTTTATTGAAAATGAAACTATTTCGTTAAAAATTCGTATTTTTTGGTAGAAAATTAATTTATTTGGTTCAAAATTCAACTATTTGGTTTAAAATTGTCTTTCTTGTTGAAAATTCATATATTTGGGTTAAAAAATTAAACTTTTTTTGTTGAAGATTCATATTTTCGGGTTAAAAATAATAATGAAAAATTTAAAAAGATGTCAAAAACAACATTTAGAACCGTTTTAAAAATAAAAATGTCTTAAAATTCACACATTTTGAAAAATCAGCTCGAAGAGAAAATTGAAAAAAATTTCCTAAAATTTCGAAAAAGAATATAACGGAGAAAAAAGTAGAGTAAGTTTAAGAGATATTTCGAAGTTTTGAAATGATTAAAAAATAATTGACAACTTGTACTTAAAGATTTTAACAAATTTAAAACAAAATGTAGATTTTTGAAGATTTCGAAAAATAAATTTAATGTATAAAAAGTAATAACTGGCATGTTAAACAAATCTGTTCATATAATTAAAACATCGAAATTGTATTATATTTCTCATATGATGTCTGAAGCAATTATAATCTAATTGTATTTATAGTTCTACCGAACACCATGCATTACAAATAAATTATTTTGCTTAAATATAACAAGATATTACAATACATACAAGTAGACATAGGAAAACCTTACATAAAATGCGTTTTATGCATGCTTCTAGTAAGAAGAGATTTGATATTTACGACCGGAAAAAGCCGGGAATTTAGTACGCGAAAATTAGACGAAAAAAATGTCTCCCAAGGGGATTAATTCAAATATTTGTTTTGTAACAGGTGTTTAATTAAAAACTTGAAACATTCTTCTATATTTATGAATTAGATAGGTCAAAGTTGTTCACAATTAAAACTCAAAGATTCATTTAGTCTTTTTAAAAAATAGCAGCTTTAAAGATTTCTGGAGCAAAATGCATATGTTAAAAATGGGTAGCAACTTGTAAAAAAAAACAATATTTAAAATTAGAAACAAGAATCACTTTTGTTAAACTTCTATTGAATAGAAATTACCAAAGAGTAATTAAGAATAGAAATGAGCAATCCGAGAATAATAAGAAAAAATCCGAAATCACTATAGGTAAAAATCAATCGTTAAACCCTTCAATAAGCAACAATACAAAAGTGTCATTTTAGAGTATTTGTAAACAAATGAAAAAAAAATCGACAAGAGAAGCTTCTTTTTTATTAGATTTATTGCAGCCACTCTGAAATATTCTTCGATAGTAAGCTACGCGTCCTTTCCTTTGTTTTCCGTTTATCTATAAAGGGACTTTTTTCGAGATAAGAATTATCCGGGAATGTCGGAGGCGTCCGGTATTAATAATAAGCAAACCTTTAACAACATACCTTAGCACTGTTTGACACGCTGGGACCTCCTCGTACAAACTCTGCCATTTTCGTCACATATGCTTCAAAATTCAGACGGGAGTAAAAAAGTTGAAATATCACTCGAACATTCGCGATATGCTGAAGATTTCTTCGGAGTTATTTACAAAACGGCAGTCGTTTATCTATATAAAATGTATTGACGTTTCCCGACAGCCATTTTACCACTGCTCACGCCGACCACGGACGAGGGAATTCGCCCTGTGAATCGCGACTTGCGTGTTTTATACGTGCCACATTGTTTCCCGGGCGCCTAACAGATAGCACGTCACAAAAATGCGATTTCGGAAAAAACCAAGTTTTTTTAAACTCGATTAATGGTTATTTATCCAAATTTGAACATCGCCCGACGGTCGGCGAGTCGCGGAACTCGTGAACCGACCTTTTCCGATATCTATATATCCAAAACATCCAAAATGGAAGCAACACTCTCGACACGTCAACATTAGTAACGTCTTTGCATGCTGATCACGGATTTAATTAAGATCTACCTGACGCATTAGTTAATCTGACTCGAAACGAATCGCTGATGCAATGGTGAGTCATATAATACCCGTTTTTCAAGGGTTTTTCACATAATTTATCAAAGGCTTTAGATTTTTTGGTATCGTTGTTGACATAACCTCAAAACATGTGGAAATTTATGACTGATTATTTGACAAATCCTTATTTTTTGTAAAACCGAGGTTGTTAATCAGTTGATTAGACGATTTATATATATGCATACCTGTCTTTTGAAATAAAAATTTAATTAAATGGACTATAGGTTTTGGAGTTTTATGAATTTCATCTCTAATTGTGCAATTTAAAGAAAATGTACAGTATGTTTATTCTTGTCGCTAATATTTTTCGTTTTAAATGTAGAAAATAATAACTTCGAAAAGGTGTGAATTTTTTATTTCTGATTTCCATCAATTTACTTTTATCCCGTTTATCAATACATACTAGGTTAGGTTGACGTTCTTGAAATTTGTGCAGCTGTGCACTTTTTAAAGTCAAAATTTCCATTGACGTGTCACAGATTTTTGCACATTCGGTAACTACTTGTATATCCACTAATGAAAGATTCAATTTAATTGATTTTTGGCATAAAAACCGCTTTGAATTCTACATTAAAATTGTGTGCAAGTTTCTTTGAAATTCTTTAAAATTGCTACGATGCTTCCTTTTTCCATATTTTTGCAACTGCAATTAATTTAGCATGATTAAATGTCAAATTAAAGTCTTAGAATTCATAATTTCAAATGAAC
>CAKNWT010295454.1:0-19172 GCA_932066315.1 Andricus coriarius | reverse complement strand
CTGGAAATAACGTTACGAACTTTTATAACATTTGGTTTGGGACAAAATTCTACTAAATATTTGGTTAAACATTCAATTATTTTGTTGAAAATGTAACTATTTTGTTAAAAAGTCATATTTTTCGTCAAAAATTTAACTAATTGGTTGAAAGTTGAACTACTTTGTTAAAAATGCATATTTTTGGTTGAATATTCATCTCTGTCGTAGAAAATGTAACTATTCTATTTTTGGAAATTTAGACAGCTTGGTTAAAAAATCATCTTTTGGGTTAAACTCTTGTTGATTTTTAATTTTTTTTGTTAAAGATTCATTATTTCATTTGAAAAGTCATCTCTTTGGTTGTATTAAATGTAAGTGTTTTGTTGAAAATTCGTTTTCTTTATATTAAGAGTTAATTTTTTTAATTGAAAGTGTAGCTATTCTATTTTTTGTTCGAACATGATATTTTTAATTAAAAATTGATCTTTTCTAGTTGAAGTTTGAACAATTTGCCTAAAACTTCATGTATTTTGTTAAAAATTCTTTTTTTTATTGTTATAGGAATTTAATTTTTAATCCTTTTTGGTTGAAAATTTAAATGTTCGGTTCAAAAGTAATATTTTTTGGCTGTGAATTCAACTATTTGTTTGAAAATTCGTCTTTTTTGTTTTAATTCAACAGGTTGAAAATTCGTTTTTCTTTTTAAATAAATTTATCTTAATAAATTTTTTTTTTAAAATAATTCATCGTTGATGATAAAAAAATTCATTTTTATGGGTTGAAAATGAACTTGTTTTTGTTAAAGATGCAAATTTTCGGGTTGAAAATTGAACTTTCTTCTGAAAAATTAATTTTTTTTTGTCTTAAAATTTCAACTGTTTTGATAAAGTCATCTTTTTGTATGAAAATTAAACTGTTTTGTTAAAATTTCGTCCTTTTAGATTGAAAATTCATCTTTTATGGTATAAAAGTAATCTTTCGTGGTGGAAAATTCATCTTTTTCGGTTGCAAATTCGTCATTTTTGGTTGAAAATTAAACTGTTCTGTTGAAGATTAATCTGTTTTGGTTGAGGATTCAACTATTTAAAAATTAGTAATTTTTGGCTAAAAAATTAATCACTTGGTTTTGAGTACTTACTACTTTATAAAGTATCGCTACCATCAATTCATGATTTTAGTTAAAAATTGATCCGTTTTGTAGAAAATTCGTCTGTCTTACTGGGAAATTCAACAATTTTATAGAAAATTAAACTATTTGGTTGAAAGTTCGTTTTTTGTTTTGTTTAATGAAACAAGTTGAAAATTTGTTTTATTTTTAAATTAATTTTTCAAACTGAATTTTTTTTTAATTAAATTTTTGGTTGGAAACAAAATTTTTAATTGAAAAATCAACTACTTGTTTTAAAATTCATCCTTCTTGATTGAAACTTTATCTATTTGGCTCAGGATTCAACTATTTTGTTCAAAATTCGTCTTTTGATAGAAAATTCATCATTTATGACAGAAAAGTCATCTTTCTAAGTTGAAAATAAACTTTTTTGCTGCAGATTGAACTGTCTTAAAAAAATGTTTATTTTTTTCTTGAAAATTCAACTATTTTTGTTTGAGTTTTATTCTTTTTTGTTTGAAAATTTCGACCGTGTGGTTAAAAATGCACCGTTGTAGGGTCAAAATTAAACTATTTGGATAAAGTCATCTTTTTTGGTAGAAAATTCAACTGTTTTGTTGAAAATTCTTATTTTTGGGTTAAAAAATCAACTACTTCGTTTAAAGTTTAACTACTTTTTAAAAAATTGCTACGACTGATGTAACGCCCCTATTAATTCCCTATTTTCGTCAAAAATCACCCTATTTCCAATGTTTTGAGAGAATTTTGGGCTACGTTACTTTTCGCTAGAAGGGGGGAGATAAGACAGAACTAAGGTCGTCAACCAGGGGACGGGGTCAAAAATAGCACAAAATTGGTAACCTAGTTTATGGACGACTCCTAAGAAGTAAATAAAAAAAGCACCCAAGACAGGTTCAGGTGCATTTTTTTCACTTTTTTTGGTTTGAATGGACACGTGGGTGGCTGTGTGGTACTTTGCCGGCTTTATGTTTCTTCAAGAATAGCACTGCGTCTCTCCTTTTCTTTCTGCCCTATTCATTCCTACTCTATCTCTCTTTTCTCCCTTGAGGATTTTTTTGTGGTACCGCCATTGGCCCTTGATGGATGCCCCTTGCGTGGGCACTGTCGTTTCGGTTCTTCAATGGGCTGTGACCAAATTTGCAGTCGGTCCTTACAGCAAAATACGCGATAGCGCCTGCTTCGTAAAATAGCGCCTTTTGTGTCACCCCAGGACCCAAAGGGTTACTTCTGAGGTCGACACGTTACCAGTCGAGGAGACAATATTCCTTTCCACCTTAGTCAACATCGACAAAAAAAAATCTATACAGCATTTCTTTATGTGGGATAAAAAAATTGAAAGGGGTTACATTCATACCCTTCAATTAATAATAATACTCTTCAAATTCATTCATTCACTTTGTCCACATTGAAGCTCCTATGTTTCCGCTCACTTATCGTGTTCTTTTGTCTCTTGATTTTTTTTCTAACACCCAGTTTGACAGCTCGTTTGACAGTTTATTAAAATACGTCATTTTGACTTTAAAAAAATTCTTTTTCCACTTGGAGTTGTTACGATTGAATAGAAATTCTTTAGTTTTAATTCGAATATCAAACTTTTGTCATTTGAAATTAGATGCACTTTACAGTTTACATGATGACTTTTTGAAGCTCCTCGCCTGGGGTGATTGCGAGAGAGATTGATCAGCGACCTGGATCGGAGCTGTGTTGCGGAACGAATATGTTATTCAAATAAGCTAGACGGGAATTCTAGATTAATTTAAAAATCTATACCCCCCCTCCCCCGCCCTATACCGCCTTCTATAATTTTCTTCCTCTATGAGTGAGTTACGCTTATTCTGATAGGGATATGGCTTTATCCTTAATGGTATAATAATAATTATCATCACAGCTACAGCTACAGTTACTTCGTGAAAATAGTAATAAATTATTATTATTATTATTAAAAATTTATTTATTTCAAGTCTTCAACATTGAAAATAGAGTATTTTGCAATTCTATATTTTCTAAATACAAGAATTTTCAGTAGTAACTCTTAAAAATTGCACAACTTTGAATCATCCAAATTTAGGAACTTTTGTACATAAGTCTTTAAAATTGCAAATTAAAATTGCAAATTTCAGTTTAAAAATGTGAAAAACTTTAATTTTGATGATTTATATTTGCAATTCCTTCAAGAATTTTAAGTTATACAGTTCAAACTTCTGTACCTTTGATCATTCACATTAAAAATTTTTGCAATTTGGAAGCTTTACAATTGAAAACATGACTTTTGATCACCAAAATCATCCAAATTTAAGAATTTTGGTTCGTATATCTCTAAAATTGAAGAGTTTTCAATTCTTACTTCTTATAATTTCAGAACATTGAATAGTAAGTCTTTAAAATTAAAACGATTTTTATTTTTTAAATTTTGCAAGTTTTAAGTTTCACAATTAAAAATGCTGTGATTTTGATGATTCGCATTCAAAATTTCTTAATTTTGGAAGACTTACAATTGAAAACTTGACTTTTGACCTTTAAAATCATCAAAATCGTCAAAATTTAGGAATATTTATAGATACATCTTCGAAATTAAAAAGATTTTAATTTTGACAATTTACAATAAATAAATTTAAAAATATGCCGTGTTTAGTTTTCTAATTAAAAGTGCTGTAATCTTCAATATCATCTAATTTTAAGAGCTTTTATTTATATACGTCCTTACAATTCGAGAGTTTTTAATTTTGAAAATTCACAATTAAAACATTTCTATGTTTTAAGCTTTACAATTCAAAATTCTGTCCTTTGGATGACTTGCATTCAAAATTTCTTCATTTTGGAAGATTAAAAATTAAAAATTTGACTTTAGATCTTCAAAATCATGAAAACTTAAAAATGTGTATTTATATATCTAGAAAAACCAAGAGTCTTTAATTATAAAGCTCTTAAATTGAATTATGATTATTGAAAAAAACATTTAAAATTACATAATTTTAAATTATACACATTAAAAGTTAAATGATCTTAAGTTCCGCATCTTCGAGATCGACCTATTTTAAAAAGATGTTCAAAATGTTATAATAATAATCTACAAAAATTCAAAATTAAACAAGTTACCGAATTTAAAATTGCAAACGTCTTCAAAATTGAACATATAACATATATTACAATATAAAATCCCAAATTAACTTATCAATTTTTTTTTATTTGCTGTTGATTCCTATTGAGATAAAATCATTTATTTAAATAAAGGCCACAGATTACTGAAAGCCGATTAAAACTAAAACTAAATTAAAATTGTATGAAAGCCGATGCGGCTATTTTAACATTTATTTTAATTTATGATTATTATATTTCATCGTACTTTAAATTTACGCATATATTTTAATTTGATAATTAAACAATCAAAAGAAGAAGAACGAAAATGGGTTTTTCAAGATTCAGATTTTATTGCAAGTGCAACATTTTTATAACATAATTTATTTCATTTCTGGGGTTTCATCTGAAATAAGTCAACTTAAAGTCATCTTAGAATATTCAAAGTTTAAAGTGAAAATCTAAACTAAAAATAATATATTTTTGCTCTTTCTCTCTGTATGCTTTTCAACCATATGTTATCAAATAATAATTATATAATTATACTGTTATTTTATTCAATTTTCCAGAATAGGTCTTGAGGTAGCGCTATAGAGAAATTTCTGCAATTTCTTATTACTTTTAAACTCCATACTTTTATCATATTATTAAATTCTATAAATTTCCAACATGAAGTTCGACTCCCATACACAATGATTTTAACTTACTCGAGATTTTCAATGTGATTCTAGAACTACAAACCTTCGATTTTGTATGTTCCGGTTTCCGGAATTACAAAAACGTAAAATACGTGGCCATAAAGTTCTGATTTCTAGTGCTAAGACTGTCGAAGAAAATTAGTTGTAAATACTCAAATTATGCGCTTACTAAGCGAGAATTTTGATCATAACGTCGAGTTCTTGTGCGAAAGATTGGTGCATAATTGCGAGCAATTTCATTATAATTTACAGTACAATTACTCCTCACCAGCTTCGAACGTAACCTGAATGGTTGGTTGGGTTCTGGTACTTTATTATTCTTAGTATCACTGGATAAGATTTGTAAATAAGAATTTTGCTTATCACAATATGTATCTGCTACTGTCCACTTCATAAACCCCATATTTATGTTTATAAAGTCGGGTTGAACGTGCTATTTTTCACATCAATTTCATACGTTCGGCTCGTTCAGATATTTAGAATAGTAATAATTGAGGGCCCGGAAACATTATTGCTAACAAATTTCGTGATATCCAAATTTTAGAGTTGAAAAAATTACATCTTTAATAATATGGGCTTATGGAAAATGACAAGATGAAATTGTTTTCTATTTGAAGTTTTTTTTCCAATGAATATTTTGAGTAATAAGATTAACCCTCAAACGGTATACTCCTTTCTGGCCCCTACTGAAGGGACACTGGTGCGAATTGGTTTTTTGCAATGTCAATTGTAAATATCTTACATATTGAACATATAATAAACATCTAGCATATATTACGCATATTTAACATATATATTTAATATAGTGGGGATAAGCCGCTGCAGCTAATAATAGTTTTTGATCTTCTGAAAATAATGCACGTGAGAAATTTAAAAACAAAATTCAAGATTTTCTCAAATTTTCTACCTCGAATTCAACTTTTGGCACGACCTACGGAAATGTGTTCAAAAACCTCAAAATTATGCGACATCGAGCCTGAAATCTTATCTTCAATTTAAGTACAGAAAACTTAAAAAATCTTAATGGGTGCCTGAGATATGATTAAAAATGTTCCATCGTATCTGAGCTCAATTGTACAGTAATTGTGTCAATTGTGAGTAATTGAGCTCAGATACGATTGAGTTTACAGTTCGATTCTCGCTGCCTGCACTTTTGGTTTTTTTTAATCCTTAAAATGTTTATAAATATGATTTTCTTTGAAAATCTTAAGAAATTGTACAATTGATAATATTAATGTCTTTTTCAAAAAAAAAAACAGTAATTTCTTAATTTTTTATCTTTATCATATTTTTCGCAAGCAAATTTGTTTTCTATAATTATATTATTAATCTTTTTCTGAATCTTCACCAAATATAATAAAAATTAGAAGTATGAAACAGGGTCTATAAACGACAAATTGTATTTTTAAACAGAGATTACAACATTTAATTTAAAAAACTTCATTCATACATCTAATTTTAAATATAATTGCTAAATATTCTAAAAAAAAATTATTCCAATTTATGTAAGATAAGTTTATTTGCAAAAAACATGATAAAGTTTAAAAAGTCAATTTTTCCGCAAGGAAAGGCATACAAAAATATTATTTGTATATTTTTTTAAGATTATTAAAGGAAATTATATTTATAAATATTTTAATAAATAAAAAATTAAAGAATTTCAAAAATTTATTGGATTTACTTGAAACGTAGTCTTTAGGGGTTTTCGCCGGCGCTGCATTCAAACCTTAAGGCCATGTGACGAGTGGGTCACGTGACCGGCTTCCTACCGTACCGACACTTTTTTTATTTGTTAACTTATTTTCACATGAATAGCCACATCGAGTTAAAAATTTGCTATGATAAATAAGAAGCACTAAGAAAGGCGGCTCTGGTCCTAAATTTTTATAATTATGAAAAAATTTTTTTTTGTAAATAATTTTTTCTAGCTTTTATCATAATTATAAAAGTTTTGGGCCGGAGCGGCGCTTCTTAGTGCTTCTTATTTATTATCCCAATTTTTCAACTCGATGTGGCTATTCGTGTGAATATAAGCTTACAAATAAACAAAGTGTCGGTAAGGTAGGAAGCCGGCCACGTGACCCACTCGCTACATGGCCTTAAGTCAAAATTGCAACAACAAAAATGCCTTCATTTTTAGAAACATTTTGCTTAATAACCCAGCGTATCAGTTTGTTGTGTACAGCAGTTATTTTATACTCAAATCGTTCTGATGTATTATTATAGTTGTATTTAATTACAAACTATTTGTCATAAATTGAAAATAAATAAAAAAGTTATAAAATTATAAACAATTTTTTTATCTTTTAATGCTCATGGGCACACCAATAATAAAAATAAAGGTAATTTTGAGGTGAGAGCATTTCATTAAGACATAATTTTTTATAAAAACGAATCAGTTCATTCAATTTTTCAAACAAAAATTGTTTAAACATCATATTTAAGTCTGTGAGTTACAGTAAAACTGTCTACGTTAATCGATTTTACGAATAATTTTTTTATCCACTCTATTTGTTACGTATTACATATAAATTTTGAATGAATTTCTGTACCATAAAATTGTTTATACCATACAAAAATTGGGTTGACACGAAAATTATCCAACACGTGAAGCCTATGTAATTTTTTTCGTAGAATCGAATGGCGTATTCATTATTTCTGTAATTCACAGAATTCGGCAAACTGTGTGAGCAATTGTTGTTTAAACAAGTGAAAAATCAGATTCTAATTAATTTTTTGTAAGGAAAATAACTTCAAAAAATAAGCTTTAAACATTTTATTAAAATTCTATTAAGACTTACATTAATCAACATCTTAATAAGGTGCAAAAGGCTTGTTTGTAGTCGCGCGATGGCTACTTTAACTAATTTTTTTAAATCAAAGTTCATTACCTGAGTATTAATTTGCGAAAACAGTAATATGCGCTTTTTCGCCCTAAAAATTATGAAGCGAAACTAAAATTCACAATTCGCAGATTCCTCTTGTAAGTCTGAGAAATGTTTTAAAATTCAATTTTAGACATTCAAAAATGGGAAAAGGAGGAGCATGAAAATTTTTAGCCCAATTTTTAGAGTTGCGAATTGATTAATTTTTTAAAATGACTAACAACCTGAACAAATTATCGAGTGGTACAGAGCGGTATAATTTGTGCGTGCCAGCAAGAATTTGAATGAATCACGGCAGGCGTTTTTCTTGTCAAAATTGTAAGACAATGTTGAAAAGCGTGTTTGAGCCTAAAGCCACGGGCCAGGTAAATTCTGGCCTATAAAAACAGGACTGACGTTGAATCGTGAGTGCTCCTGCAAATAAATGGCGGGTGATTACCAGCAATTTGCCTTATAATGCTTGGTGTGGCCCTTTTCTCTCTGACAATGGTTCACCACCGCAGTGGGTTTCGTGGTCGTTTCGCGATTCTCCAGTTGTACCTGGGGCGATCCATCGATCGTCAGGTAATTGTCAGCGCTCAGCGCCCCGATGCAGGTGTAACGGCATAACGAAACGGGCCGGAGGGTGCCACGTAAATACGCTAATATATCTCGGAAGGAACCAGGTTCCCGATCCCGAGTTGAAAAATTCAAAAGGGCCAGCGAGAAAAAAAAATTACAAGTAAACGTTGTATTTAAGATCGAAATGAAATCTATTTTCTTATGAATAATTTTATGCGACGAAATCAGAGCATGAAAAAGATTTAAAATTAGATTTCCAAACTACTTCCCTGATATTTTTAACCGTTCCTCCAATAATATCAATTTCATTTCCCCATTTCAATCAATGTCGTTAAAATTCACAATTTCCAAACGAACGTTCTATTTAAATAAATATTAAGATTATGCACATTTTTATCCAATATTTTTCCACTGTCATCACGACACTCTTGTTTACTCTCTAAATCCGAATTAGTAGAAATTTTACTAATGCAATTAGTAGCATTATATCTGACTGTTAAATTGGTAATTTTATCAGTTTCTACTAAATGAAATGGTAAGATTTATGTTACTACGTGAATTAGTAAGGGTATTCTAGTAATCTGCTGAGTAGTGCCGACTTACTAATTCAATGAGTAGCAATGAATTGCTATGGAAACATAATTTAATAATTTTTTTAATACGTTCTGCTGGTGTTTGAGTTTTAATTTAGAAACGATAATGTTTTCACAATTTATATTCTGAGTTTATATAGTTATATTAATTATAATTGTGTATGAGCGATGCAATATTTAAAACTGAAACGGTATTGGGATCCGCTGCGCTATAATACACCATCTATTTATTCAGTGAGGCCAAAATGTGAACTATTGAAATCAGGTAGAATAACAGCGTCCTCAGAAATTAAAATATTAAAATTATTATTATTGTATAAAATCTTGTATAGAATTTTCAAATCTTTTTTCATGTTTCACAAAAATTATCCAGTTTTCCTAAGCGACAATAATCATTATTTAACCTAAATTTTAAACAGAATTGAAAACTCTTTTGTCTTCAAAAAAGCCTTTCTTGAACCACCGTATTGGTAAACTTCGGATTAATTCAAATAAAAGTATCTACATACTTTAAAACGCGAGAATTTTAATTTAGTTTATTAAAGTTTTTAAAGTGAAAATTGAACTATTATGTTTGATAATTGATGGTTTTTAGTTAAAAATCCAAATATTCATATCTTTGCTTGAAAATTCAACAGCTTGTTTGCAATTGTTTCTCTCCCTTGACGACTGAAAATTCTTTTTAAGTTGAAAATGAAACTCATGTCAAAAAGTAGTTTTTTTGGTTAATTTTAACTGTTTCTGATAGAAAATTAATTTTTTTTTTGGGGGGATAACAACTACTAGATTTTTTGTTTAGAATTAATCTTTTTTGGAATAAAAATTTAATTTTGTGAGTTGAATGTTAAGCTCTTTTGTGAAACATTAATTTTCGTTGGTTCAAGATTCATCATTTCAATTAAAAATTTATCTCTTTGGTTGAAAAGTGAGCTATTTTGTTAAAAATTTGGTTTTTAAAAAAAATAAATAAATTTTTCTTTTAAATTGAAAATGCAATTATTCCGATTGAATATTCTAACATTGTAGTTAAAAATTCATCTCTTTAGCTGAACATAACACAAAATTTAAAATTGAACCATCCAATTTAAGGTTGAAAAATTACCATTTTTAGTTAAAAATTAAACTATTCCATTGCATCATTCATCATTTTAGTTGAAAATTTATCAGCTTGGTTGAAAATGAAATTTTTTAACTGAAAATTGAAACAGAAAAATTGAATTTTTATGCTGAAAACTGATATTTTTTGTTGAAAAATCTAATATTTTTCATTTAAAATTCATATATTTTGTTAGAAATTCGTCTTTGTTGGTAGAAAATTAATCTTTTGTATAAAAATTAATTTTCTTGTTTGGAAATTAATCTTTTTGGTTGAAAATTCAAGTATTCCAGTCAAAAATGTACAATTTTAGTTGAAAATTCAACTTTTTGGTTGACAATATAACTACTTGGTAGAAAGATAAAAACTTTTGTTAAAAATTCATCTATTTGACTTAAAATTTATCTACTCCAGTTGAAGATGCATCTTTTCTCGTAAAAGACTCATCATTTTATTAAAGAATGTATCACTTTGGCTGAAAATTTGTTTATCTTTTTCTCTAAGAAATTTTTTTGTTGAAAAGTAATTTTTTTAACTGAAAATAAACTATTTGGTTAAAAGATTGTCTTTTTTAGTTGAAAACTCATCTCTGTTCTTGAAAAAACTTATTCTTTAGTAGAAAATTATTCTTTATGTTTTACAATTAACCTCTTCTTGTTTAAAACTTTATCTTTTTGGTTGAAATTTTAATTATTCCAATTAAGTATCCATCGTGTTAGTTGAAATTTCATCTTTTAGATTGAAGATAAAAACTATTTGGTTGAAAGTTATTCTTTTATTAAAAATGCATTCTTTTGGGTCAGAATTCATCTATTTCAATTAAAAATTCATCATTTTAGTTTAAATTTTTTTTCTGGAAAATTAATTAATTAACTGAAAATTTAACTATTCCATTTTTAGTTAAAAAGTGATATTGTTTAGTTCAAAATTCAACCATTTGGTTGAGAATTCATGTATTTTGTTGAAAAATCGTCTTTTTTGGTAGAAATTTAATCTTTTTGGTTCCAGGTTCAACTATTTGGTCAAAAATTCAGCTATCTTGTTTAAAATGGAATATATTTACTATGAAATTCAGGAATTTGAAACGGTTCAAATTGAATTTAATACACGACCCACATTAATTTGACCTTAATATGCACTGAGTTTTAAGTATAAGAAGATAAAATGGAAATTTCTTTGAATTATTATTTAAATTCATAGATTAATGTATTTTAATAAAATTCTCTACGTTGTAAAATAAGTTTGTTAATTGACTTGAAACTACCGTTTAAAATAGTAAACAGCAATACATTCACCAATTCATTTAGTAGTAGCACCCTGTATATAGTGAACAAGACAATAATATTTTTCATTTATTTTAAAAACTTTTCTGTATGGAACAAATGAATAGTATCAGTGTTTTGTTTACTATTTTATATAAACTATATATACATTTTTTACCTGAGTCGACTAACGCAAACATCGTAAAATGCACATGTTATATGCAATTTCACAGACCTAAGGAAAAATCCTAAGTATACGAATTCTTTCCAAAAATCATTAAAAATTATTCAGAATTGAATACAAAAACCAGGTATAAAAAGTTATCTGAAAATAAAATTACAAAAGTGAAAAATTAGACAAATTCAGTATGAAATCTCTAATAATGGATAACAATATTACAATGGTACTCAGTGGTATATAGCACAAAAATGCACATATTTGGTATATGGCATCTTCTTCAGAATACGTTTTTTGTATAGGTAAACAGGGTGTCGATTTTTATAATTCAGTTTTTGCACAATCATATGACAAAAATATTTTTGATAAATATATGGTTGACATTTTAAATAAATTATTTATAAATTTAAAAATTTTGTAACTATGAAGGTACTCAATGATACATAACAAGATTATGCACATATTTTATTCATGGCATCTTCCTCAGAATACCTTTTTTGTATAGGTAACGAGAGTGTCATTTTTCATAAACCAGTTAATGTGCAACATTATGACAAACTAGTTTTTGATATGTATCTGGTTGATATTTTAATACAATTATTTATAAATATGAAAATTATGTACATCCCTTTGGCATCCTTATTTTTTTATAAGTACCGGGGTGGCATTTCAAATACAACATAACATGCATCATGTGTAATGTAAAATACGTCAATTTTGGAAACCTGAACATAATTATGTAAGTTATGAAGATTGAGCACAGTAGATCATAGTGCCCAGATCTAAAATTTGGGGTTGATTCTGAACCAATCTATTTCGATTATTACATTTTCCAAATAGGAAAAGAAACAATTCAAAGATTTATACATTTCTAAAGTTGCTACTATTTAAAACATTTATTATGCAACAATTTAAGTAAAAAGATTTATTTCAACAAATTGAGGTAAACATTTTTTTTGGCCTCAATCAAAAGAAATCTTAAAATATTCATAAGCAAACCCTGCATATTGGAACGAATCATGAGTTTACTGACTCTATTTTAAAAAATTGATTCAGGATGGAAATGAAATCTACTTTCTTATGAATAATTTTATGCAACGAAATCAAAGCATGAAAAAGATTCACAATTCAAAATTAGATTTCCAAACTACCTCCTTATCAGCTCATTAGAGACAAATACATGACAAAGGAAAAAAGAGGGGGGAAAAGGGAAAAGTCCACCAAAACCAACCTCTCACTTTTTCCTCATTCTTTCTCCGTCTTTTTTATACTTCTAGGGAACCAACATGTTTCGAGACTAATTTATATATCCTCATCAGGGATTATTTATAGGCAAACCATAAGGTTTGATTAATAGAATCTTATGCTAATTAAAACTCATATAATACTATGCCGAAAAGGACGTAGTTTAAAAATCGAATTGAGAATTGTTAATCTTTTTCATGCTCTGATTTCGTTGCATAAAATTATTCATAAGAAAGTAGATTTTATTTTGATCTTAAATACCATTTTTTGAATAGAGACACTACACTGATGATTCGTTCCAATCTGCAGGATTTGCTTATGCATTTTGTAAGAGTTCGTAAGTTGAGGTCAAATAATTTTTACCTCCACTTCTTAAAAGAAATCTTTTTATTAAAATTGTTGTATAAAGAATGTTTTAAATATTAGCAATTTTAGAACACAGAAAAAACAGAAGTGAATTTTTGTTGCATGTAATTTTCAACTGGGTAATCTTGATTTTTTTTAAAACCAAACAAAAGAAGATACAATCCATTTGCATGGTAACCATACTGAATGTGGTGGGTAAATCTTACCACGTGAAGGTAATTTGTGTTGTAGGTGAAGATTACTATGAAATCAGGGTAAAGATTATTACTGAAAAATAATAAATTATTCAAACAATTTTGTTTCAAACTTTGGTTAATTAATACCTAAATGTTAGTGCAACGTTGAAAAAGGTTGGAAATTAAAAAAAATGCAACTTTCTAGCATTATTTTAAGAGAATAGGGTTAGAAATAATAATGAATTGTTTAACTAATTATTGTTGTTAATTTTAATTAATTAAATCTGCACTGTCTCTAAAAAATCGAAAACCAGTTGAAAAATTAGGAAAAAAAACCGCGAAATTCTACTTCTGAGAAAAAATTGCTGTAAGCAAAAATAGATGGTTTTTAATTTCTTTTTTAAATATCTGGTTTTCTTTTGAAAGTGATATTTTATATATTGCAAACAATGGTTGCTAAAGCAAAACGCGAAAGAAAAAGAATTGGCACCAAAAACTCGGTCAAAAAGTAATTTTTGATTTGTATTCTATATGGATAAATGTGAAATAAAACGTTGGCAGACAGCAGGAAAATTAAAAAAAAATTCAATGCGTTTTTGGACCACTCTAATGTGGACGATTCATATGTCTTTAAAAGGATGCAAAAAAAGTCGAAAAAAAATCAACGTGTCCAAATGACAAGGTTCAATCTCGTAATATCCATGTTGAAAGGTTCCAAATAAAAAAGTGCAAGTTAAAAGTTTTTACAAAGTTGAGGGCGCTAGTGTCGCCAATACAATTTACATCTGATTTTGAAGCTTTAGGAGTTCACAACTCGAGATAGAACCTTGCAATTTGCACTCTCCGAGATAGAACTTTCCAGTATGAATGCTCCGAGATAGAACCGAGATAAGACCAAAATTTTAGATAAAAAAGAATACGGAAATTTGAAATATCGTTTAACAAACATTTGCGACAGAAAATCTTTCCATGTAAATAATGAACATTTCATCTGGCATTTATCTTCATTTTGTCTTCTTGAAAAGCTTCGTAAATGCTGACGTAAACAAGTCGCTTCTGATTGGTTGAAATGTTCGTAACTTTAACGAGATTTTCAAGCCCGTCTTATGAGTGCTGTAATGTGAATCGATCTGTACATTGCTAACACGCAAGTAACCCGTTCAGAGGATTCAGCCGCGTGGTGCAAGGCGGCTCGTCTGATTGGTTGAATTTATGGGGTCTACTTATCGTATACTTACCGCGTTGTATATCAACAATGACACCCGCACCCGGAGGCGCCCTTCCTGCCTCTTTGGAGAGGCCCTTTTACGGACCCCTCGTCCCTTTCTCCACCCCCCTCCCTCCCACCCTCCCACTAGGTACTACTCTTCATGCAAGGCATTCGCCTTTTCGTATAGCTCGATGTCTTCCGAGATCTCCCTTTGGGATTTACAACCGGTAAAATGCCAGTAAATGGCACACTGAGATTTAAGGACGAGTCATCAGAAAATGGCTTGAGTTATCTGGGGTGAAGGGGTCAAATTAGTCCATGTATGATAAATTGACTGGACTTTTTGAGTTTAATGTTTTTGTTTTAGTAGGAAAGTGTAAAAAGAACTTAACTACAAAATTCTTGGATATTAAAAAAAAAAATAAACAAGAATCCAACCTCCAAATCTTCTTTCTTCGTTTTTCTCTTGTCCTTTTTTTTAAATCGAAAAAGAAAGAAACGTTTACCAAAATCGATCAAGGTTTGGGTGTTCATTTTACACTCTTTCAAGGCAATACAAATAAATGAATGAAAAAGGACGAGAGAAAAAAAAGAAAGGGGATTTGGAGGTTCCTTTCATTTTCTTTCCTCTTTTTTTATTGTCATTATTTTTTTAAATGGGACATTTAAGAATGTGTTGTCCAAATTTGACCTTTGGATTCTTGAACGAAACATGAGAATTTGGAAAATTACCAAAATGGCGTACATTTTTCGAAAACACTAAAAAGTGAATTTTCTCAAGATGGCCACCTTTGTTCTGTTTTTTAGATTCATAGTAGTATGAGAAAGATATCATGTAAGTTTAGCCCTCGCTAAACTACTGTTGACAATTTATTTTTTATAATATAAAATAAAATTTTCAAAATATCAATTTTTGCTTAAACTTTCTGAATTTAGTATTCTAGATGATCGAAACGTAAAAAAAAAATATTACAATTTGCGGAATTCTCATATACTCTTCTGACGCGTATTTTAAAACAGAAATTGCATTACAGCACTTTTTCCCAAAAAAAGAAAGCTATTTTCATGTAAAAAACTAATATAAAAATCAACGAACGGGCGTTATTTATTATCAAGATGAAATAATTTTGTAGAAAAAGAAAAATCCCGAATGTTGACAAATACCGATAATATACTCAGTGGGGAGATTATATTGACACTCCATAAAAATAATTGTTCATAATATTGGATGTTAATTTTGGCTTCAGGGTCAAAATAAATAATTCAATTAATTTTTAATTAAACAAAACTTTTCGGCGCACAATGGTGGTTTGAAAAATGCATCAAAACTAGAAGTCTGTCAGAATGCATACGCATTGGAATTTTCACAAGAATAAAAATTAACCACTGAGGAGGGCCACCATTGTGCATCGAAATGTTTGGTTCAATTAAAAATTAATTGAATTATTTATTTTGGCCTTAAAGCCAAAATTAACATCCAATATTATAAACAACCGATAGTATAATTACGGAAACAGAAAATTTGAAAAAAAAAACGAAATTTCCGAAATTTGAAATTAAAAAATAAAATAAAACTACCAAAAATATTTATTAAAGAAATTGAATATTCGAAAAGTAAAAGTTAATGTAACTAGAAAAGTTTAGAAACGCCTAATTGACAAAATCAATAAATTCTCGAAATTACACAATTACCGAAATTGCCAAACTCGAATTTTCCGAAATTCCAAATTACCGAAGTTTCAATTTCCCCCAAAAAATTATATTTAATTTTGTTATTGGTTAAAATTATGGTTTATTTTACAGGTATACGTGTATAGTTTAAAATGTTGTAGAACTCTTTTAAATGTAAATATATGCAGTATGCACGATATAAAATAAAATATCATCCTGACAAATTAAAAATATTAAATTAAAATATTGTTTTTTGTTGGGAATTTGAAATTCGGGTAATTAGAAATTTCGGGAATTTACTAATTTTAAGAATGTAATAATTTAGTGATGTTGCAATTCCGGGATTTTGAACATTCTTGTTTAATTTGTTTTCGGTAATTTGAAATGTCTAAATTTTTCTAGATTCATCAAGCACGTAAAGTAGCGGTAAGATAAAAAAATCTTTTTTTTCATTCTACAAAAATAAAATAATGATTTTCATATTGTTACAAAAATTTAAGCATAATTTTCTATATCTTCTGTGTACAGCGTGGACTAAATCAGAAGGTAGCAATAGAGGGATGTCAATTAATGGGCACTATTTTTTGGCCCAAAACTTTAACCGTAAAAATAATAATAAGTTTTTTGAAAAAATATTCATCTGTCCTGGCATATTCTCTACCTTCCTTCACGTCCATGTATTTGTTCATGCAAGCTCTCGTGCTTCTATGGCTTCTTATGTCTCTTCGAATTAGGGTATCATACACACATTCTAACCATTCTTTCGCGGTCTGCCTCTGGGCACACTGCCATTTACTTTACCTTGATACACTTGTTTTGTTATTCGTTCATTCTTCATTCTCTCAACGTGCCCAAATCATCTTAATGAATTTCTTTAACATATATCAACTAGTGTTTTCTCTACACCACATTCTTTGATGATTACCTCATTAGTCACTTTGTCCGACAGTGTTTATGCGCCTATCTAACTCCCCATCTATCTTTTCGGCATTAGTGTATAGGCTACCCAGATATACTTACTTATCAACTTGTTTTATTCCCTCATTATTGAAGACAATGTTGTATGTTGTTTTCTCATTCTTTTCTTCAAACACCATAATTTTGGTTATATTTACGTTATTTTTGAGGTCCATGCTCTTCATGCTTGTATTCAGTTTATTCAATATTCTCTGCAAGTCTTCGATTGACTCTACTATAAAAACCTTCTCATCTGCGAAGGATAACCCACGTACCCTTACTGGTTCGAGATCCACACCTTCTTCGTCGAAGAGGGCCATTCTTAGACACTTGTCCATGAATATAATAAATATCCATGAGGACATAACGCATCCTTTTTCTGTGTTATTTTCAACACCCTGCGAATAAGTGTTTTCGACTATATTTTACTAACGGTACTTAATAGGCTGATACCTCCATAATTATTATATTCTCATCCTGATGAGAAGGGATTGGTTTCATGTAAAATTTGACTTAGTCGGTATTTTATCAAATCTCCCTATGAGGTATGTACTTGCCACCGTATTTAAGCATTTCAGCGCTAATACTGTCTACACGGAGAAAAATGGATAGTCAAACTTCAAGTGTCAAAATTTAGATCGTCAGTTTGATAATCTAAATAGTTTCAAGTACCACCCACAATTTTTTCTTCATAGTCAGGCAGACCATAATTTTATATTCTGTTTGAATAATCATAGGTGATTCAGACTCACTATTAGTATAGTCAAATCGACACTCCAGAATGTCAAACAGAATTGGCTGTGTCACGACCTCTACCGAACGCCGAGCGAACACACCCGACACCCGAAACGCATTTTTGGAGCGACTGACGTTCGGTGTCACGTGAGCCGTGTTTTACAACACTGTTAATTAGTTTAAACCATCTTTTGATACTTCAAACATGTGTCGAGAGTGAATATAATGTGGAGAACATGTTGAAGAGTGGCTTGAGTGATTTTCGTTCTGATTTTGAACGCCAAATTGGATATTTCCGAGGGATTAAGGTCAAAGGCGTCACTCATTAATTAGTGCGTATTCTCAACATTTTCGACCGAAAATGTACTCAGCATTTCGTAATTCGTTAAGAAAGAAACAAGACTTGCGAGATTAGTAATAAGCATTTATATTGTTTTCTAAATTTTCCAGTATTAATGTTTTAATTCAGTGCAGTGACGCCGTTTCCTTAGCCTCTCGTGTTCAAAGTATTATGGTGTCAACGTTTTTATACACACGGAGAAAAATGGTTAGTCAGTCTGAAAATCTAGAGTGTCAGACTGACTATATTTCAGTTTCAACTATGGGACAGCCCCCCAGATAGTCGAGCGTACGATCCATGGTGTGTCAAAATTTCATGGTTAGCTTCACTATCCCAGAGTGTAGAGATTACGATCCTGGAGTTTAAAACTGATTATCTCAGGAATTTGAGGGTGATTATTCTGTAATGTCAACTGAATCATATCAGTTGGTCTACTTTATTATCTTTTGTCCTTCTTCTACCTACATATATATATATTCCTTAGAGTAAGAGAGACAAAAGAGACGGAAACCAAATTAATAAATGAAGCCTGAAAAACATGAAAATTGATATAAAATCGATCATTTCTGAAAGCATCTTCATTATTTTTGAAGAGTAGTATGACTTGAGACATGATTGTATATGTATAAAAACGTTGACACCATAATACTTTGAACACGAGAGGCTAAGGAAACGGCGTCACTGCACTGAATTAAAACATTTTTAACACTGGAAAATTTAGAAAACACTATAAATGCGTGTCACAAATCGTGCGAGTCCTGTTTCTTTCTTAACGAATTACGAAATGCTGAGCACATTTTTGGTCGGAAATGTTGAGAATACGCACTAATTAATGAGTGACGCCTTTGTCCTTAATCCCTCGGAAATATCCAATTTGGCATTCAAAATCAGAACGAAAATCACTCAAGCCACTCTTCAACATGTTCTCCACATTATATTCACTCTCGACACATGTTTGAAGTATCAAA
The DNA here is from genome assembly GCA_932066315.1 of Andricus coriarius. Taxonomy (NCBI): domain Eukaryota; kingdom Metazoa; phylum Arthropoda; class Insecta; order Hymenoptera; family Cynipidae; genus Andricus; species Andricus coriarius. The sequence continues at coordinate 48 of CAKNWT010295454.1, read as the reverse complement.
AGATGGTTTCAACTAATTAAAAGTGTTGTAAAACACTGCTAACGTGAC
>CAKNWT010295452.1:2789-14332 GCA_932066315.1 Andricus coriarius | reverse complement strand
AATAGCTCAATTTCGAAGATTTACATACAATTGAAACCTCTCTTCAATTTTAAAGATGTAGGAATAAGGATAATTAAATTGGGATGATTTTGAAGATCAAAAGTCAAGCATTCAATCCTAAATCTTCCAAAGTGAAGAAATTTCGAACATAAATCATCAAAATTACAGAATTTTTAATTGTAAAAGTTAAAACTCAAACATTTTGTAATTGTAAATTTCTAAAATTAAATACTCTTCAATTCTGACGATTCGAAATGGAAACTTTTACAATTGTGAAGAGTTACAATTAAAAATTCTTTAATTTTGAAAATGTAGAATTACAAATTATTCAATTTTTAAGATTTATATTATATAGATAGGACAAATGTCCCAATTACTGCAGGTATTCCAATTACTGCCGTATTCATTAGATGCGTCATACTCAGAGTAAAATAATCAGAAAATTAAAAACTACTAGTAATCAATAAATTTAAGTTAATTGTTACTTTGTTTAATCATTATTAACAATGTTGTATATGAAATAACTTCATTTTTCAAAATATAACGTGTAAATCTGCAGTAACAGGGATGCCGTAATAGGAATACATCGCTGTTATTTTATTTTAAGATATACGTAGATTTAACCTAAAGTTAATTTTCTATTATCTCATCATTTTTTTAAATAATACGATTATGGTTCATAAGGAAACCCCATTTGAATAAACTTTTTACTTGTGATAATTTCGCATATATAACACTAAAATCCACAGTAATAGGGACGCAGTAACCCGTACAAAGTATTTGCTCATCCGCAGTAATACGTTGAAACATACAATTAGTCTAATTTTTCAATATTTTCGTATATTGCTTTATGTTTTGGTATTTATTGCTGGTTTTTACGTACAAAATACGTCCTAATTTGAAGTGAAACAAAAAATATTGTTAATCATTATATATTGAAAATAATAGTCAAAGAAGGTGGGATTAAAGCTTGATACCACAGTAATTGGGACAGTAACTATAATCACTTGATTTAGATTACGTTATTCAAAATACCGAAATTGTAATTAAATTTTTTAATTACGTATAACTGTAAAAAATAGTTTATTCGAATCCTTGGGCACCTTATGTTAATATTAAAAGACAGATGAATACAATATGACGTTATAATAATTTTGTTTTTTAATTTTATTCGAACCTGTCAAAACCTATAATGAAAAGGCAACACTAGAACTAATTAAAAATTCTCCAATTTTGAATATCTGCAATTGAAGACTCTTTAATATTGAATGTACGTAATAAAAAAAGATTCAATTTTGAATGCCTTTTCTGATATAGTACAATTTCGAATATTATACATAATTTAATTTTTAAAATTTATAATGGAAATTTATTGAATTTAAAATTCTTCAATTATGAACAGTAAAAATGACAGCTTTTACTTATTTTTTGGAAACTGTTATAAGTTTTTCGTAACATATGTTTCCGTATGGAGAAAAGGAACTCGAGCTATATTTAGTTCTTCTTTTAAGGCGATTCCTTAACACCGAATTTTAAATAACGAAAATTTGATTTCCCAACGCAAACTAAAGAATTTCTCCTATTCAATTGAAACAACTTCAAGTAGGAACTGAATTTTATATCATTCGAAGATAATTATTATTTTATATAATTTTATATATTTTTTACTTTGATCCGTAACTTTAGGTCCATATACTTGCTCAGGTTTTAACCACAGTTGAAATGAATGTGTAAAAACAAAATTCGGAGTATCTTAATCTGCTCTTGTCAGCCTCGCATAAAACTTTCAAGTATTTTGCTCATTGTGGTATAACTTTTTTCCATATCTTTCGGTTGTAGAAAAATATTTGAATTTGTGAAACCTTTAATTAAAATGTTTTTTAATATGTAAGTCGGCCAGGCTAATTACACTTGTAAGTTTACCTTCTCTCTTCATTTTGACTCTTTTTGGAAGAAAATATTAGCTTTGCTTTATACACAAGCGTTTCACACAAGTTTAAGTGAAATTGCGTTGTAAAATATTAAGAAGATTAATTAAAATGTAATTCTATATTCTAAATTAGATTTAAGTTTCATTTTAAAAAAGAGGCTTAAAAGTATATTAATTAATGGCTTTTTTAATAACAATATGGGCTATTTATTAATTTATTTTTATTTAAATTCTAGGTTGATTCGTAGTCGGTCGACTCTAATCTTTTGTAGTTATTTATACATGTTTTTGGCTAATGTTATTCGCTTTATTTCATGTTTTGTGAATATGGTAGGGAACGGAAGAGGTAAACCATAGCGTGTGCCAAAAACTTTTCAGCATCTTGTACTTTATTCCACGTCAGCTCGGGAGTTTCTCGCTGACAACGCCTATATCCCTTTCCGTTTCAACCCAAACGGTTGAAGGATTTTCCGCTGTAGATTTTAAAATAAAGGCGGATTTACATGCCTTGTTCACGTCAGCAGATGGAATCGGTTCACGATTCCAAAAACGTGGTTCTAATGCAACCACTGAGAATTCTAGGCTTGAGAATAAATTTATGAGGGTTTCTGTATTGGATTTGCTTTTCCCATTTATCTGTTTTAGTCTCGTAGCAAAGTTTATGATTCACTTCTTCATACAGAAGGCCAAATAACAATTTAAAGTCGGCCAACTTTTTCCGAAATATTTGCAGTACTTTTGAGTGGTTTTCTAAAAGGTTTTCTCAATGAATTTAAAAATGAGTCATCAATTGGAAGTATTAAAACTCTACAAAATAATTACTAATTAAAAGCGTAAAAAATGTGAAAAATCACAATAATTGGGATTGTAAATTAAATCTTTTAAAATTGTCTTAACATATTCCTACAACACAATAATTTGTAAATTTTTTTACCACTTTAATAGAGACAGGGAAAATGAAATTATAAACAAAAACATAGAGTATTTTAATTTACGTACATTGTCCGTATCAGTAAAAAAATTGTCGGTGCCGGTAACAAAAAAATTACTGGCACTGAAAATAATATGTACAGGAAAATTAAAAAGGAATTAGGTTTCGTTTTAATAAGTTGATTTTAAGTATTAAAGTTTTAAAGTATATCGAAAAAGAATCCTGAAGATTTTAAAACAATTTTCTAAATTTTGCAGGATTTCAAATAACGTTAAGAAAAATGAATTATTTCAAAAGATATTTAGAAGGTCCAGAAGATTTAAAAGTATTATAGAACTAATTCAAAATTTTTAAAAATTCCAAAATTTTAAAACAACATTTAGATTGCTGAGGATTTGAAAAAACAACTTAAAATGTTTTTAAGAATATTAAAGGTTTCAAACGAATACAAAATGTTCATAAGGTTCACGGGAAAATTTCAAATGATTTTTAATTTTTAGTAAGGAATGCTAAGAGAAAATTGAAAAAGATTTCAAAAGATTTTTTATGACTTTTCATAAAATTTAAAAAAAGAATGTAAAAGATTTTAAAGCAAAACTTTTAACTTTGCAAGATTATAAAAGTTTAGAAAAAATTACAGTAAGTTTAAGAGATATGTAGAAGTTTTCAAACGATTAAAAAATAATGTAAAACTTGTAAAAATTAAAAAAAAAAATTTTAGATTTCCAAAAAGAGGCTTTTTAAGAATTTGTACAGGTTTTAAAAGAATGAAATTTTTCAGATTCCTTGGAAAGTTTCAAATGATTTTTTATTTAGAAAAATTAATTTAGGAGAACATTAAAAAATATTTCAAAACATTCGAAAAGATTTCCAAAATAGCCAAAAAAAATCTGCCACATTTTCAGGCAATTTTTTTAATTTTGTAAAATTTTAAAACGAATTCGGGAAAAATTCAAATCATTTGAAAAGATATTCAGAAGTTTTGAAAAGATTAAAAAATATTAATTTTTCTGAAGATTTATAGTAAAATTTCAAATAATTTTTTATTTGGAAAAATAAATTTCAAGAGACAATTGAAAAAGATTTTAAAACATTTCAAGGGATTTCCCAAAATTACGAAAAAATAATTTAAAACTTGAAAAGATTTTCAAAAAAGTAAAAGAAAATATAGTTTTTCCAAGATTTTAAACAAAAAAAAAGCTTCTTGAGAATTTCGACAGGTTTCAAGAGAATGAAAAAAATTTCATTAGATTCCTAGGAAAGTTTCAAATAATTTTGTATTCTGAAAATTTCATTTAAAGAAAATATTAAAAATATTTGAATACATTTCCGAAGATTACCAAAATTTTCAAACAAGAATCTAGAAGCTTTTTAAGCAATTTTTTAAATTTTGCAGAATTTTTTTTTTAATTTTAGGAGAAATTCGAATTATATTAAAAGATATTTAAAAATTTTTGAAGTTTTGAAAAAATTAAAAATATTTTTGAATTTATAGGGATTTTTAAGAAGGACACCGCGCACAATACATGGGAAAATGTATTTTTTATAACACATGCATGATTTCAGCCCTTTTCGACGCCTATGAAGCGGGGTTAAACTCTACTTTTTATTCCCTAGGGACTGAAAAGTGACGTCAGAGGTGAACAATGAAAATTATATGTCTATGAGCTCGGATTTTAGTATTATCAGCCCATTCACCGTAAAAATTGTGAGGAAATTTTGGTTGCAGATAATAGAATTTTGCGGTTATTTATGGAAAGTTACCATATATATAACTGATCAAATAACCTTAAAGTAGCGAAAATTTTCATAAATTTCCAGAAATTTATGGAAATTTTTAAGAACGAATTATGATAATTTACCATATTTACCGGTAAAATTATCATAAATAACCGAAAATTTGAAATTAATTTCCGAAAGTTTATGGAAAAGATAAAAAGTGAATTTTGGGTATTTTATGGTAATTTACCATACATGGCGGTAAAATTACCATAATTGACCGAAAATTTACATAAATTTCCGGAAATTTAAGAAAATTGAAAAAATAAATATTGGGTAATTTATGGTTATTTTCCATATTTACCGGTAAAATTCCCATTAATGTCCAAAAATTTACATAAATTTCAGGAAATTTATGGAAATAAAAAAAAATTAATATTGGTTAATTTATGGTATGTTGCAATATTGACCTGTGAAATTAACATAAATGACCGAAAATTTATAGACATTTTTGAATTGAATTTTGGGAAAAGTATGGCAAGTTGCCATAAATCACCTCTGAAGATACGGTAAATTACCAAAAAATTCCCGGTAATTTTTTTATTGAATTTTTAATAATTTGGAATAATTTAACATAAATTTCATGCTTCTTTATTCGAAATCTAATATGGACTCAAATCATGACTGTTTTGGTAATATTGTAGGCTATATGGGGCCAACGAAATATCCTTAAAATTTTGTTTAAAGAAATGGACAGTTTCAGCGATATACGGCGCCAAGCGCTCAAAATCAGTACATATGATATATCTGCATAGCATTCAGAGCAAAAACAACGACAAAATAAGAATCAAACATTAAAATGTGGTCGATATTACATCCGCTTATCCCGATAACTCTCACAGTGCGTTTCTCACAACAGCTGAACGCTAAGCGCTCAATATTTTTCAGTAACTGCAACACTCACAGCTTGAGAGAAACAGCAGTGGTAAAATAACGTGAGCATCAAGTGCGGTCATAACAATCATATTAATCACCCGATTCTCGCAACATTAGAACACGAAGCGCTCAATATTTTCAATTATTTGCAACATTCACAGTTTGAGGGCAGCAATGGATCTCAAATAAGGTCAGTATTAAGTACCATTGTGCAAGTCATATATATGTCGTCGACCTCCAGCAACACTCGAACGCTAAGCGCTCAATGTTTTAAACTAACTACAACACACACAGTTTCAGGGCAGCAACGGTGCTAAAATAAGGTCAGCATCAAGTGCGGTTTTAGCAATCATATAAATCGCCCGCTTCTCCCAACGCTAGAACGCTAAGCGCTCAATATTTTGACTTAACTGCAGCACTCACAGTTTGCGGGCAGCAGATGATAAAATAAAGTCAGTACAAAGTGCAGTAATGCTAATCATATACATTTTCCGATCTTTGCAACGTCAGAACTTAAAGCGCGTAATACTTTGAATAACCTGCAACACTCACAGTGTGAGAGCAGTAACAGTGCTAAAATAAGGTCAGTATCAAGTGATATTGTGCCAACCATAAATATCGTCCACTTTCAACAATGTCAAGATTTGGGCATAAATAACACACTCACTTCTTCGTGGGCAAAAATTATTTTAAATTCGACCCATTAAATCCATAACCAAATGCTAGGTCAAGCAGGTTCTGTCCAGAACACCTAAGATCATCGTTTTTGAATAAAAAACATCGTTTTGAAATAACAATCAATTGTATGATGTTTTTAACGATTTAAGTAATTGCCATGAGATTAAGATACAAAAATGTGTTAAGTACTTGCATGGTACAGCTAATGAAGGCAAGATTTGAAATTATTCAGCCAAGAAAAGCAATATATGGAATTATCCAAACAGTGAAGTCAAGATTGCACATGGTCCAACCAATGAAGGCAAGATTTGAAATATAATACCCAATAAGGTCAAGATTGGACATGATCCAGTCAGTTCGGGCCAGATTGGGAATGATTTAGCTTACGAAAGCAATATTTAAAACAATCCAACCCATGAAGGCAAGATTGGGAAAAATAAAAAAAATAAAGTGAAGATTCGGCATGATCCAGCCAGTGATACTGACCTTATTTGAGTACCATTGATGCCCTCAAATTGGCAGCGTTGCAATAAATTGAAAATACTGAGCGCTTTGCGTTTTAACATTTTGCGAGAAGTGAACGATTTATATGATTGGCATAACCGCATTCGATACCCACCTTATTTTAGCACTGTCGCTGCCCTAAAACTATGAGTGTTGCAGTTAATTCAAAATATTGAGCGCTTAGCGTGCGAAAGTTAATGGAAGTGGATGATGTACATGATTGGCACAATAGTATCTGATACTGAACTTATTTTAGCACCGTTGCTGCCCTCAAACTGTGTGTGTTGCAGTTAGTTAAAAATATTGAGCGCTTAACGATCGAGACTTGCTGGAAGTCGACGATATATATGACTGGCACAATAGCTCTCTCCCTCAAACTGTGCATGTTGCAATGTATTGAAAATATTGAGCGCTTCGCGTTCTAACGTTGCGAGAAGCGAGTGATTAATATGATTGTTATGACCGCACTTAATGCTGACGTTATTTTACCACCGCTGTTTCTCTCAAGCTGTGAGTGTTGCAGTTAATGCAAAATATTGAGCGCTTAGCGTTCAGATGTTGCGAGAAGCGCGCTATGAGGGTTATCGGGATAAGCGGACGTAATGTCAACTACATTTTAATGTATGATTATTATTTTGTCGTTGTTTTTGCTCTCAATGTAATGCACATATATGATATGCACTGATTTTGAGCGCTTGGCGCCGTATATCACTGAAACTGTCCATTTCTTAAAAAAAATTTCAGAATGTTTCGCTTGCCCCTTATAACCTACACTATTACCAAGTTTTAGCCAAATCCACTGAAAGACATTTTCCCATGTATCGTGTGCGGGGTCCTTTGTCAAATATTCTTACAAACTTCAAACAGTCCTAAATATCTATTAAACTGATTCGAATTTTTTTTAATTGTTCAGTAATTTTGGTAATACGACATGGTGTAGTATGCCATACCGGACAATATGGTACATAGGTCAATATGTCACACGATTAGTCTCTGTTTTTGGTTAAGGCAGTATATTTCGTACAATATTGCACTATCTTTTCTAAAAGGATCTTCGAATCCTGAACCCATGTAGAAATTTCCCTATTTTGCCCCATTTAAAAAGTGGCGCTGACAAGGCCCACGCCAGTTTTTCTATTTTCAATAAAAATAATAAAAATATGATGGGGCACAAATGGGGCATTAAAATATAAATATATGTCAGTAATTATAAATACACTGTTGCTGTTCCGAATTAAAAATAATAAAATAACTCCCACATATGAATAATATGTAAAAAATTTGTTTGTGGAGTTTTGCGGAGGCTTGCCCCAAGTCGGGAATTCACTAGAGATACTCCGTTACGCCACACATCTGTCATGTCCCGCCCGTCGACGAACGTTTGATCAACCTAACCAAGTTTGAATGTTTGGTGCAATTGTTATGTGTATCGATGATATCGTCAATATTTTTATTAAATAGTTTTTTATAAATTTTTTTTACGCTGATGGCTGACACATAATGGATAAGGAAAAAAAACACTCTAGACTCAGGTCGAATAAGTTTTAAGAAACATCTTGCAAGACAAGAACTTAATCGAAATTCGTCCAGTGAAAGTGATGTGACAGCTGATCCTGATAATTTCACATTAGGTAAATCAATTTAAATATTTGGAAGTTAAATATTTAAAAAATAATCAGTAGGAAGCAGTTGTGAGGTAATATTATAAACTTAATTTGACAATTTTGCTTTCAACTGATTTTTGAAGTACTGGTGGTAAATTTCATATTCAATTATAACAGATGTATATTTAAGTGAATATCAAACTTGTTAATTTCAAACTTATGAATAATTTTTGAAACAGATTAAATTTGATAAAAAGCGAATTTTCTTTTTGCAATGAAATTAAAAATTTAGTAAAATTATAAGGTTTTTGCATAATTTAAAGTGTTACAATTTAAACGAATTGCTAAAATATTGTTGGTCTTGAAAAGGGGTTCGTTTGTAGCATCACAGACTGAACAATTATAATCTAATATGTATTTTCAGTAGCAATATACTAAATAAAATAAATTTTCTTTCATAGGGTAAGTTTTTGTTTATTATTATTATAATTTTAAAAAGTAGGGCATAGCTGAGAAAAACTGGACAGGCCCTGACAGGCCCGACCAGGGCAACGTCAGAAGTATGGAAAACTGGTAAGTGCCTTACCAGGCCCACGTTTATATTTCTGCACAGGAAATAGCGGCATCGGCGGCGGCGAGGGTCTTTTTGTAATATAATAGAGAGATATATAGTTAGACGACTTTTTTTCTTCCTTATAGTTATGGGTAATTGAGGGAGATCATTATAATTTATTGTCAGACACACTGGCTGCATTAATTAAATGCTTAAATCGAGCTCGGAAGTCCAAGAATAATCAAGAATAAATTTTGAAAGGCGACAATATGCAGCTGCACTGACGCATCGCAGCGCGTTAAACGTTGTCAACGTGGTGGGTGACATTCCGTTTGTACTCGAAGGATTAAATTAACCGTAGGTCGTTTCGCGTCAAGGCTAACGTTAAACCGTCAAAGCGCTCAGCGAGATTTGATGCAAGAACTTTGCCTTCTGTAGACTATGCTTACGAGTTTCAATCCCCTATGGGTATAATATAGCCAAATGCGGAGAAAGTCACGTCTCTATAAGTGACACCTGTCAAGATCCACTATATCTCCCCTATGCCAGGTCAAAAAAAAATCTATATCACGCTTTTGCACTTTCGATAATAAAATAGACCGACTGAAAAGCTCTCAATATTGATGCCAATTTTCACTCCACGTCCATCAAATCTCAAGACGTTATTTGTCAATATTTTTAACATTTTGGTATTTTTCATATTTATATCCTAAAAAATCATTGTCAAATGAAAAGAAATCAAATTAGTTGTATTGCACGGGGCCGCTCGAATGCTCAAATGAAATTTTTCAAAACAAAAGAATTAAGTCAATATTTAAATATTGATTTAAGACTTTAAAAGGTTTAGGTTGCAAAAAAAAAACAAGTTTAGGCTGAGAAATAAAAAAAAACGATTAGAAATCTGGAATGAAAAGTGATACTCTTTTGAAGTATAGGTTTCTACAATTAATCATTGCAAACTGAATGATTTCATAATTGAAAGTGTTATACATTCAACTTTTAAATCTCAAAAGAATATCAAATTGAACACATTCAGAATTAAATATTTTCATGTGATATCAAGTGAGTCAGATTTGAAGTGATTGGAAGGGTTTTCTCTTTGAAAATTCGCATGAAAAGTATTGAAATTTCTTTTGCATTTTTCGATAATAATAATCATAATAATATTGCCTTCATCGATAAAACATGTTCCATTTTTTCGCCGTTGAAATGACAAATGTTCTCAGTTTCAAACATGTGGGATGTATAGACGAATCGAAAACAATTTTTTTTTTCATTGAAGAATCCAATTGTAAAAGTTTTGTGAGGAATTGTAGGAGTTCGCGTATGATTAAACTGGCAGGTGGAAAAGAACTCATTGGGGAATCGAAAGCTTGAGAAGCGGGGCTCCATTAGCTCGAAAGGATTTGCGAAACGTATTTCTTTAAATCCTCCAGATGCTATCAATGTCACATCCTGCACTAGTACGTAGAACATTTTCTTTCAAAGGTCCTGATTTTTCACTGAAGCCTGAATCAGTTTCTATCAATCTGCAGGTTTCATAAATAATAAGTAATAAAAAGAATCTTCAAATAAATTTGATTGTAGTCACTTTTAATCTCAAGGCTTTGAAATTAGTAAATTATTCTTTTATATACGTTATACTTAGAGCCTTCATAATGCAAATTGATTGAAATAATCTATATACTTCTTAATCTATAATTTAAAAAAAATTTAAAGCACATTTTAAATTTCGAAAGCTTCAGAAACCCTTGCAAAAATGGTACTTTTTATGTTTTAAAATAGTTTGATCTGTTTCATATATGGGCGAAAATCAAAAAATTGACAATATCGTGTCCCTACAATATTATACGCTCGTGCTTGGAGGAATAATTTTCTTAATAAACGGGTGTTATTAGGTGTATTTTCTTCAATAACATACTATCTGCCAATTATTTTTACTTTAGTAAACATCAAAGTAAATTGAATTGAATGTGAAAAAATTTAATCCGGTAACGGTAATAGATGAGACCACCCTGCAATAGATAATAAATGTACAGCAGATAATAATTCATTTAAAATATCAATGTATGTAAAATAAATAATATAACTTAATTAGAATTTAGAATTCATTATTTTAGGTATATTTGTGTTTTTAATAATTTATTATCTAATGTAGGGTGGTCTCCCGATCACATCACCCCATCACGTTTCCAATTATAGTTTCAGAGATATAATCACTCCTTAAATGTTCCCGAGTTTCTATGTCAACCAGTAGCAAAACAGTTTTTCATTAATTTAATGGCTTAAAACTTTATCTACCACATTTAAATTGATTAATAATTGAAAAATAAATACACTTTATGTCGTCAAAATTTAATGACATTTAAAGTGTCATTATTGGACCAGAACGACCGCCTTGGAAGCCCGAAAAAGATCGCCCAACAATTCGGTTTCATCTGGAACCAAGGTTTGATTATTAGAAGAAGCATATTTTGGAGTTCACTTTATGAAGTTTTAATAAAAACATTTACTTCTTACCTGTAAAACAATTAACTAAAAGATTAATCCAGACTAAAAATGTTCTTTAAAATCATAACGTATTTATTTCACAACCCTGTCATTCGAAAACACAAGAGTTAGTTATTTGTAACAAGTGAAGTTAGTTAAAAAACGGGAAATAATCGATATTCCCCTTATTTTTCAAAT
>CAKNWT010295450.1:0-10134 GCA_932066315.1 Andricus coriarius | reverse complement strand
CGTGCAATGTTTTTTCGGAATCAATGATATCGATGAATATCAAGAGTGATATTTCATTTTTAACATTTTTTTAAGTTAATTAATTAAATTTTATTTGTTTAAACAATGTTCTCCTGCAAATCGTGAAAATTTATTATTTTCTGAAATTATTGACAGAATTAAGAAAGGTTGAGAGTAATATACTGTTTTTTCCATATTTGACAAATATTTAAAGCATTTTCATTACCAATTTTTTCCCTGTAAAAGTTAAGAGTATTTCTTGTGGAAGATAATTTGAAATTATGTAAACAAGTAATAATCATTAACTTGCGTTTTTTTATAGGAAAGGTGGAGAAAATCTAGTTTTTTTTTAACAATAGTAATTTTTTTACCATTTTTGATCAGTTTTGATATTTTTTCAGATCGATTTTGTTAAAATAAGAAAATACTAGTTAATAAGCAACGTAGTGTATGAGATTTGAAAAAACTAGAATTGTTTAAATAATTGCAAATTGTCGAAAAAAAATATCACACTTGACTTTAATTAAATGCGCCATTAAATCCAGGAAATAGTTACTTTTCACGATTTACTAAATCAAAAATTATTTCAACAAATCAACAGTATTTACATAATTGATCATTTATCCCGAAAAAAAGTAACTTTTCACGATTTATTTTGGACAAAAATGTTTAATAAAATATCGGCTGTTTGAACAATTTAATTATAACTAAAAATACTTTAAAACTTGTCATATATAAAATATAAATAATTAATATTGAAAAAATACCTAAATATACCGTCGTTAGCATGCTATTTAGATAAAACTGTTATTTTACATTTTTTGGGGTAATTTTTTGGCCTCAATGCCAGGGGGTTAGAGCGGTCTAAATTGAAAGTTGTTGCGTGAAAATTATTCCTTAAATATTTTTTAAGACAAAAAGATAATAGCACGTACTTATTTCTTCCTTTTTATCGAAAACCGATCTTTTCCCATTTAAAACTCTATGTTAATTTTAAAAACCCGATCAACATCAACGCAGGCTAGGACACATTTTTTACTTCATATTTAGTTAATAAGGTGACCTCTTTAAAAGGGATTTACCAGTTCATTTTCTTAAATAAATAAATAAATTCTAAAATATTGGCTTTAGATTGTATTTTAGTTCCTAAATTACGCACTGGGCGAGGATGTTCATGTTATTTCTGCTGATTAAACAGACGCCACCCGTTCCTCTCGTCCACATATACGTATTTGGGAATTGCTTGCTCGAAATACCTATCACCATGTTCAGCATCGTATTCCATTTTATGATTCTCTAAATAAAAATAAATATAGTCATTATTTAATTGAAAGGTTAAGAACTATCATTACCTTAGAACTACTATAACAAATTATGTTAAATTTTGATGCTACTAATAATTGTCCACTAATTTGAGTTTTTAATGTTTTTTCTGATTCAAAAAATTTAGTGATAGTTCATAAATATCATATATACTTAAAATTGGATTACGTTTGGTTGATATTAACATATTCCTCTATAAGTACTTTACTTCGACTAACAAATATTTTTAAAGCACCTCAGGGTCAGATTCTGGAGAAGCTAAAACTCTTTCTTCCATTCTAGACCATGAGGATACTTCATAATTAAGAACAATACTATACGTTTCAGGTATAATTCTCTAATATATATGTTAGATTAAGTTCAAGTTGGTAAATTACCGTTTTCAATTGGATACTGGTAAACCTTATTTTTATTTTCGGACACAGTGTGGACTATTCCAACACGCTTATCACCACGCCACACGTATTCACCATGTTTGAAATCGTTTTCCGTTATTCGATGACTTCGTCTTGATTGTTGACTTGACGATGGTTGCTGACTTAATGTTGGTTGTCCATGTTGTAGTTGCTCTAGTTTTATAAGATAAATATATTTTTTTTTTATTAGTTGAATGTTTATAGTCGCATCAACTGCCAGGGTCATTAGCGACTGTACTGTAGGGTTAATTATATACTGTAGGGTATCTGTGGGGTATCATACCAAGGGACGGAAGCGAAGCTTTCAGAAAGCACGTCCAGCCTCGCTTCCTGCTTTGGGAATCGAACCCGCGCCATCGTGGCTGCCAAGGCTGCAGTATTGGAACATCGGACAATCACTATACCATCTGAGCCACGATGACTCCCTAAGATAAATATAGTAACTACTTAATTTGAAGATTCTAAAAAATCTCTACCTTAAAACTACTTAATTGCACTAAATTGTGATTCTGCTAATAATTGTCTAAGAAACTGACATTTGAATTTTTTCTCTTAATTACAATAATTTTATACAAGTTCAAGAAAAATATATATGCTAAGAATTTCAGCAATGTCGTCTTATATTAACATGCGTCTCTAGGAACTTTATTTTGAGTAAACATGATCTTATGAAGAAAAACTTATTAGCTGATTCAGAGGGAGAAGCTGAGAATCACTATTCGAATCTGACCTGGGAGGGGCTGTAGATGAGGTATAAATTCGGCAGTAATTTCTCTTCCTCTATGAGTTATGTCATTGTATACCACGAATCGTCCATTAGGATTTTGGCGGAGGTGCATATGTGGCGGTAAATTTGGATGAGTCTCTAGTCCAGTTATTACATCATGTAGAACGATTTCTCCAAAATTATTTGTGCGGATTTGAATCTGTGGCCTGAAATTTGGAGTAAACCCTCTAGGATGTGCTGGTTGTGGACTTGATTCTGTAAGAAAAAAATACAGGGATTTACCATTAACGAATTTTTTCAACCAACCTCATGTTTTTGGTTCGAAATAAAGTGGCCTTTTAGTATACGCATAAAAAACGCCTGCCAAGAATTTCTGACACAAAGTATTTCGAGAACATTTATATTTTGGTGCATGTCAAAAGTTTCAGTCCTAAAGTTTCCTTATATATTGCAAAAACATTTTTAGGTACGAAGATGGAAGGAAATAGATCTGATGTGAAATATTTAGAACAGATGTTGGCATACGCGTAACAATTCAACGTGAAACTTTTGTAGCATATGCTGGCAAAAATTTGTGTTCAAACCTTACAAATTATTATTATGTATCCAAAATCTCTAACTTATGAGTACATATGTAAGGATGTAATATAAAATCAAGGTTAAATTTTTACATGTACCAATGAACTGATCTTTTTTTAAACATCTGTTCAAAAAATGTATTCAAAAAACATTTAGTTTTGAATCTTTGGAATTGAGCCTTTTTCCGCGTACCGGACCAAACATTATGCACAAGCACTTTGCATCAAAAATTCTTTTTGGGGATTTTCCCCGTATAAATTTGAAGCTTTCAGTTAAACAAAAACCAGTTTAACTATTATTTTGTACGAAGAGAAGATGAATGCAACAAATCTGATTTCAAATTTGTTTCCCAATAAGTGATAACGTACAATGTATGATAAATGATTGTATAGCAAATAATAAGATGCTTTTTTTATTAAATACAAACTCACGCATTATGATTATATAAATTATATATATATATATATATATATATATGCTTGAATATTTTAATATATAAATGATTAGACATTACAGTATATTTAATTTACCATCAAATATGAGAAATGTCATAAAGGTGAAGAGCAGCGTAGAAGCAAAAATCCGCATTTTGCTAGTGGCAGAGCTCAGTTTCAAAAAAACTTCTTGCGCTGTGACTGAGAAGATTTCGAATTGGTTTAACTTTAACATATAATTTTCACTATCTCATTGTTGACAATAATGATTACCAAGATTCGGGCAGCGGAATGGAGTTGAAAAAATAAAGTGTTTCGAAAGACGTATTTTTATTGCTATAAACGAAGCGTATAAGCTTATTTGCTTTCCTTGAAAATAGATAAAGTCGCGAATGGAAAGATCTAAAAATACACGGTGGCGATTGGAATTGAGCGACATTGGAAACGAATTTTCTCCACGTGATAATTTACCTTGGCACCCAGTGCAAGGCCGTTGCGTTGGCGGAAATCGGACCAGCTACGTCAACAAAGATTTAAAACCCAAAATTTAGTTTATGCATATAGATTTAAAATTTTGGAAATTTATTTAAGGAAAACCAATCATCCTCTCAAAAAACCAATAACATAGTTGAATTTTTAGCAATATCTCTAGGAGTTTGTTTTAATCACTGCAACAAAAAAATTATTATTGAAATAAATACAATGTTCATGGTAATTTTCTACGTTTTTAATTCCTTAACGTCCAAGAATGTAAACTTTTTGCTTTACACTCAGTTCACGATAGAACCTTCTTTCATCTGCCTGAACGGTTCGATTTTGTTGCCTTCTTGCACTAATTTTCTTGTAACGACGCAGTCTAGTAGTAAGAACATCAAGTCTTTGCCGTTGGGTATCTATAATCTCATCCAATATTGCTGGTGTTAATATCTCAATGTACCGAGGGTGGATGATTTTAGTAATATGGTGTATCAGCTTTCTGGTTCTATTTCCTTTTTTACATTGAATCAGTCGAACCAAATTGCACCTTACTTTGCTGACATCCATATCCAACCTGATCTTCCATGGTGGATCTCGCTCTCTTCCTGGAGCGAAAACTGCATTCGGAGGCCTAGTTCTGCAGCCCAACGTTCTAACGGTTGCCACAGCTGCACAGTATACAAGAGTCTGAAGTCTCGTAAAACATGACCAAAATTCCTTGCAAGGTGCTGTAGTTTTTTTGGGATTTCGCTGTTCAGATCATCGTTATTAATGTCCAAATGTGGTTCTAGTGGATCCAGTTCTTGATGTTCATTACCCCTAGCACCTATGCCTTCAGCTTCAATCAGGTCTTCGTTGTCCACTTCTTCCAAGGGAAGTTGATCAATAGGAAGCTGCTGTTCCACTTCTATTTCGGTAGCAGCTATTTCAACAGCCGAAAGCAACCAGTTCACAGATATGGAGCGTTTTTGATCTGCTAGATTCTGCTCTTCTATTCTTGTGGCCAGTTCTGCGTACTTAAGTAAGAAGAGTCGATGATGTTCTGTTCCTACACTTTGCCCGCTTTTCTTTGCCAAAAAAATAAAAATGCATTACATCTCTGTTTATATGGTATGCTTATTTTAATCGCCTTCTTGGTTATTAAAACTATGCTTCTGGCTCTGGTTGTATTAGGTCATCTACCTGTGGCGAACGTGGTGGTGCTGGATCATCACCAGGTTGAGGAAGAACATCAATTGCCGCTGCTTGTTCGTGTGACGCGGCTTCCTCTAACTGATGTTCATTACTGCAGCAAATTTCGTTCTAAAATTGTATCCTTTTTCGCGCGTGCTTTCAAATTCCTCACTTTCATTATAGAGACGCACGAATTCCTCATTCATTGTGGTTTCCCACTTGATGCTTTCCCACAGTATTTCTGTTGACGTGATTAGCTGCAAATAGCTACCGCTAGCCAAAGCATCCTCAGCAGGCACAGTTGATGATCCACTGCTTACCGTTTGTCGCAGATGCTCTTGCTGGCCAGCTGTTAGATTAGTGAGATCTGCCTGCTCATCTCGCAGATCACCATCACCACCATCCCGCGCCTACCCGCCCTACCGCGACGGCAACGCGAGAACACCTTCGGTAGGGCTATTATATATATTTTTTTCAAACTTGTTCTCAGATTAAGAAGAGCCCGGTTTTCCATCATAACCACGGACTAAGTCAAGTGACTGCTGATATGATGATGTAATTAGTTAATTTAATACGATGTATGAAGTCATTTGCGATGATGTTTTAGGTACGAAATCGCAGCCGCGATTGTTAGAGGTGACAATAGTCGCCTCTGGATGCTTTCTTAGAGCTACCATGGTATATATATATATATATATATATATTTTTATTATTATTATTACCATATATATCCTATTATGAACTTTAAAGAACGTTTTTCAGTTATCCTTTACGTTTGATGGTTGTTGCATTATTATTTAAAAAATTATAAATGTTATATACATTATATTTGTTTGAAACGTTTTTTTTTGCGGGATCAAAAAACTCCTAGAGATATGACTGAGATAAATACAACGATACCCTGAGTTTTTTATAGGATTTAGTTTCTTTACAAAAATTTCAAATCTATATGCACCTGCTTTATTAATATACATATACTGAGCCTGTAGGGGAAGAAAACAATGTTTAATTGATTAATTGTTGACTATCAGTGGTTGGTTGGAGTTGGAAATGAGGTTATACTTTTCAGTATAGGGTTAGTTCGTATTCTAGGACGGCAAGCAATTAAAAATCTATACAATTATTATTACCATTGTTATTCAGCTCTTTTCTACGAGTTATCTGGAAGCCCAAGAAAATGTGAAAAAAACGTCAAGGCCGTAGAACAGGGCTCACAGAATGTAGTCATCGACTGCCTTGACTGCCAGTGGCAATTAAAAGACTAGGTTAAACAGGCCCCAATATATTTTCGTCGAACTTGTCCTTCAAACCCTTCGGTGTAAACGATGAGCCTTAACGAGTCGTGCCCGTAACGACCGTAACCCTTTCCAGGATTCCTAGAAACCAAAGAAAAAAATTACGGAAAAACTTTCTGGCAGTCAAACACTTGTAGGATCGGCGACACGCAGGTTATCTGTCTTTCTCGCTCAAGGAGCGTGAATGTAGAGGAATTAGAGTAAGTCACACACTCGCATGTGGAATACCGTCATTTGTTTTCCACATGGAAGTGTCTCGCTTACTCTAATTCCTTTACATTCACACTTCTTAAGGAGCGAAAAAGACAGATAACCTACGTTCCGCCGGCCTTAAACACTTGTCGTGGCAGTCGGCACCTGCTGAAAGCAGTGAGCCCTGGCATAAAAGGTGGGCCTTAATCTTATTTTCGAAACTGTAGTAATACAATTTTCAGAAACATGACTTAACTTATTGCCACTTCATCGTGATTAACAATATATTACACTTTTTTTATAAATGTAGCATATCCACTAATAGCACGGAACTGTTAACCTTCATGGCCAATTTAGCAAACCTAAAAATGTAGTGATTTCTAAAAAATTGAAGGTTCAATCTTCAAATTAAACAAGGAAAGACAACAACAACTTGATCATTATTTTATAATCATTTAAAATTAAAAAAATTAAAATACATATGTGTACGATTACGGTGGTGGTTTGTTAAGGCGACTTCTGGTGTTCGCAATATTCGGTCAGTTTCAAGATATCAGTGGTGAAAATAAGTCCTCCAAATTTCATCAATTTATCTGCCACCGTTTTCAAGTTATAGTGTTAACAAAAAAGTGTGACATCCACACACACCCATACATCCGGACACTTGCTTAGAACATTGCATCAGACATTGTTGAATTGAGGAAAGTCTAATTAAATGATTTCAAACATTTTCAGAAACGTTACCATTACAAAGGAGGAAGCAACATTAATGTAATTTTTAGTGAATTCACATATTTTTATTGGAATTAGCCAGATGCACTGAGAAATAAATTGAGAATATCAGTAAACACAAAATCGATCCCCGGTTAGATAGAATTGTAATTTTACAACTGATACCTGCCTGGTCGGACACTCAAGGAAATGAAAGCAGAGAGATTGCGTTAAGTCATTGTCATTCCGGCGCATTCGGTTTCGGAAGAATAAAATAGAGAGCCATAAATCGCGTGAGTCTAGACGAGACACAGGTGAACCGTTGTATCCGCGTCAACTCATTCAAATCATGAATGAGATAATAAAGTAAACAGAGTTAAGAATGTGAGAAATGCTTGATTCTATATCAATGAAATAAAATCAATATTAACTGGTTTATTATGTAATTTGAATGCTCCGAGTGTAAAATAAATACAAAATGAAAATAACAGACAAAATAAATTCGTTTGGAAATTCGACATTTATTTTTTTAAACGGACTACAATTTCAGATCGTCAAAATGGGGGACGATTAAAAATACCGTGATAAAGAATATAAAAAAAGTAGTCGGAAAATTAAATTTTCTAAATCCATGTTAGAAGAAATTAATAAAGAGCTTGTTTTTTAACAATTTTCGGGCGTTTCTGTTACAGAATCAGAACACAAAAATTACAATTCCAAAATTAATGATACACGTGATCAAATAAGTCCTGCGCCTGAGAAGGCCGAGACTAAAAAAAATCAATTAGGGAATATTATCGAAAATAGAGATTCACAAAATGATTCCGAGGTACAAGATAATTCAGGCGCGACAAATAATGTAGTTGCACAAAATAATTCTGAGCTTAACGATTATGATTCTGAAATGACAGAGATGGATCAATTAATGGTCATTCTTGAAAATTTACAAAAAGACACGTGTAAATCAATATTGTCACAATATACGTTAATACGAATGGTGAAAACAGAAAAAGTTAAGCGTCGCGAATTTGAGGCGGATACGGAAAAAAAATCTGATCTTTCGTAACCTTCTTAGTAAAAAGAATGAATGATTGAATAGAAATGCAAATAGAAAATTCTAATCAACAATATAGAATTTTGGAGGAACACTTAGTTAATGTCGAGCAAAATGCCTGTTCGCTTTAAAAAACCCCAGAAGAAGTCCTTACCAAACAGGCAGAACTTATTGTTACAAATATTAATATCTCATGGCTCACAAATTATCCGGTATCAAAATTTTCCGGGTCAGGCGGAGAAAGACCTATGATGTTTTTGAATTATTTTGATGAATAAATTAGCGCGATAGATGTTAGAAAGTACGATTTTAATTTCGTTGTACATTCATGCTTGGAAGGTATCACAAGAGAATGGTGAAACCTTGCACCTACTCCAGGTTAAAATGAATTCACATTCAGAGAAAGATAATTTCAAAATTCTGGAATGATAATATTCGTTTTCAGATTAGTACAGATCTTCAATATAGTTTTTATCAAATAAAACTATTAAAATCGGCATCGATTTGGAAATA
This sequence comes from Andricus coriarius, assembly GCA_932066315.1. Lineage (NCBI taxonomy): Eukaryota > Metazoa > Arthropoda > Insecta > Hymenoptera > Cynipidae > Andricus > Andricus coriarius. The sequence continues at coordinate 1,240 of CAKNWT010295450.1, read as the reverse complement.
ATTATTATTCAGGACGGGCATATAATAATTATCCACGTCAAAATTATCAAAATCGAGGATATTTTAATCCAAAAAACAACGCTAATCAGAGAAATAATTCTTTTAATAATCCAAATCGATCAAAATTTGATTACGAAGAATCGCAAAATCGTGGTTCATATCCAGATTATAATGAACGAAATAAAGCTCCTTATAATCAGTCTCAAGAGCGTTATCAACGGCCAAATGGTTTTCAAAGTAAATATAACTCCCGTGATCAAAACAATAGAAATACATCTCAGCAAAATTATGGAAATGGACGGGTAGTGATGATGTTTACAAACAAAATCCTAATTATGCAAATCAAGTAAGCTTGCCTAGAGATACGAATGATCAATCACGAATTAACAAAGGGACTTATAATCAGCAAAATACTCTGCCCCAAAATAATATAATTGAACGAACTAGAGTTATAGAGGTTGCGGAAAATAAAGATAATCGCGATTAATTCTATTTCAATCAGGGAAAAGCATATGCCTCCGGTCATTAGAGAGTAACACGATAGAGGCAAATCCGGGGCCAAAATATTTCAAAAGGCCTCTACCTTTAGATATAAGAGGTGAACTTTCAAAAATCGATGACAATATGGTAGATAAAGAATTAGGTGAATGTCCGATAATGATTTTAAATCTCGAGGATATAGAAACAAATGCATTAATTCATACAGGTAGCGAAGTAACTTGTATTTCTGAGACCTCATATGAAAATAACCAACATATTTTCAAACAATGCGAACTTTTACCAATTGCAGGAACCACAATTGCTAGTGAAACTGAGTGTTTCTGATTGTTCCCAGACTTAACAAAAAATATATTATTAGAGTGGACTAATTAAGAAGATTAAAAAGTAAAATCGACTTTGAAGATAATATTATCGAACTAATAGATACAAAATAATTCGATTAAAATTAAACTGTTAGAAGAAGACATAAAAAGAATTCGCATAATAATAGATGCGAAAAATGTACCAAAAAGAAAGATACGTCAAATGTTAAGGAAAATATTCAGAACCAGAAGAAAATTTTCCAAAATGTTATAAGGGAAATTAATACAATTGAAACTTATGATAAGGCCGTGGATGAGTATTCATTTTCTGATGAACAAATAACAGAAAAAGTGCCCCTCTGTAACAAGCGAAGGTTCGCAACTGAATTTAAACAAACAAATTCCTGGTCTCCAAAATGGTATAGCTCACATAAAAC
>CAKNWT010295449.1:0-13645 GCA_932066315.1 Andricus coriarius | reverse complement strand
ATCACTAAGAGAAGATTATTCTTCTCGGAGCAAGGCGCTCCTCGGGAGTGCGGTGTTGGAGTCCCTCAGGGGGGGTCCTCTCGCCCATCTTGTTCAATCTTGATCTCCGTAAGCTTGGCGATTATCTGCCTGCTGGTGTCAGGGCTAGTCAGTACGCTGATGATCTGCTTCTAATTGTAAGATGCAGGGATATTATGATGGCCCTGGCTCTTCTCAAGGAAGCTATGGAATCCTTAATTCCATGGCTTGGTGAGTTGGGCCTCTCTATCTCGTTCCCGAAATCCCAGCTATGTGTTTTCACCAGATCTCGGGTGGTTCTGGAGGAAATCTTTCTGCAGGTTGGTGGTCACCTGATTGTTTGCCGGTCGACCTTGATGTACTTGGGGATTTTGTTGGACATGCGCCTGACCTGGGTTCCTCACATTAAGTATGTTGCCGGGAACGCTTTGAGAGCCATCAGCGTCTTGCGAGTTATTGCTAAAGTCTATTGGGGTGCTGATCCTGCGATTTTGAGTACCGTTTATAGGAATCTAGTCAGGGCTTGTCTGGATTGGGGTGCTCCCCTCTTTGCTTGTGCGAGCGCCTCCGCTTTGAGTATTCTCGATCGTGTCCAGTACCAAGCTCTTCGAGTCTTGTTGGGGTGTATGAGCTCTACTCCTATCTCCATCCTTCTGGCGGAGGCGAACGAGCCCCCTCTTGCTTTGAGAAGATCTTACCTTTCTGATCGTTTTCTGTTGAGAAACTACAGTTGGAGGAATAATCCACTAATTCCAAAACTTCAGTTAGTTGCTGAAAAATGCAATAAGGATGAGGTGAGACTCAGGAGGGGCAGGAAATGCAGGAAATTCAGACTTAGTCTGCCCTAGTCTCTTCTTTCAATTCGATTCGAGGAGTGTTGCTGAATTGTAGTAGATCTCTCAGACCTGCTTACTTTGATGATGACTGGGAGGTGCTTCTTCAGGGGATTGAGACTGATTGTGTCTCTGGTGGGCTCATCAGGGCTTCTGTCGTACCGCAGGAGGCGTTCGATATGCTGGTCTCTTCGTCCTATCCGGACTCTGTGAGAATATTTACGGATGGTTCGGTGGACCCCGTCTCTGATCGGGTTGGCTCTGCCTTCTGTGTTCCTGAGATGGACTATAGTTTTGGGCTTCCCTTGCAGGAGGGCTCCTCTATTAAATCTGCGGAGCTCTATGCGATCTTCTCTGCATTGAAATATATTCTGAATATGAACATCCCTTCTTGCGTCATTTTCTCGGATTCTATGTCGGCAATTAACTGCATTAGGAACCGCTTCACGGTCCCTCAGGGTCCACCCCTGGCCCGTAAGATCGGGCATTTACTTTCCCGGGCGTTCTGTCTCGGTTTATCGGTTACTTTGTTTTGGATTCCAGCCCATGTCGGTATTGAGGGCAACGAGCGGGCTGATTGGTTCGCTAAGGCATCGGCCCTTCTGAATTTCAGAATTAGGTCCGGCCTGCATATTGCCGATGTGTTGAGGCTTATAAGGGGTGACTTCGAATTCTGGAAGAGTTGGTTGTGGCCTTATTGTGAGAAATCTGATAACCACAGGGAGTATTTCAAGCGGGTTGCATTTAAAACTAGAAGGCCATGGTTTGTGAGCTTTCACTTTCCTAGGCGGTTTATTAACTTGGTGACCAGACTCAGATCTTCCCATACATGTACGGGTTCCCATTTTCTTAGGATGAGATGGAATCTCCCTGTTGATTGCGATTGCGAGCTGAGCTGAAGGACTTGCCCCACCTCCTTTTTGAGTGCCCTCATCTTTCTTTGGGCCGTCCTGCTTTTTTTGGTTTCCTGGATCGAAGGTTCCCGGGTATACCCCCTGAAGAGGTTGACATTAATGATATCTCGTTTGAACCGGATGGTGAAGTAATAAGCGAGTTGGGTGGGTTCTTTAGTAAGGGTAATGTAATTTTGTCATTTCTCTGTGGGATCTAGTCGAAAATCTTCGCTTCCTACTTTTGTTTCCCACATGTTCCTTCGCTTCCCTGGTGTGTATACCTTCCCTCCCCTGCAGTGCATACCTTCCCCTCCCTGGTGTGCTCCGTCTCGGCGAGTCTGCCTTCTATGCCTCGTCATCGATTAGTCAGTGACACGTGTTTACCAGTGGCTTGAACATTTGTATTATCTATGGTGGCAACTTGACTCTGTTTTCTCAAATACTTTTATATGTGTGTTAGTTCTGGCCATTTGCTGTATTCCAAGAAGCCACAAGCAAGAAGAAGAAGAAGAACTTGGTCATTTCAAACGGTCGGCTCAAGCGTCATAAAAAGTCGAACCGAAAATCACAGAGGGCGGAATCGATCATTATAAAGGGTCGAATCGCGCATCATAGAGGATCGATTTGGTCATATCAGATAGTCGACTTGATCTCCTCGGACAGTCGACCTGGCCATCTTAGGGGGTCGATTTCATTATCCTACATTTTCTATATGTGCTGTCCTTTTCATACTTATATAGTCTCTCTCTAATAAGAGACTGGAAATTATCAAATTAAGTGGAACCTATAAAAGCTGAAAATTTATATGAAATACATGAATCCTGAAAGCATTTTGTATTCTTTGTGAAGTGTGAGGTGTATGAGACATAATTTTATATGCAAAAACAGTGCACATTGACAATATATTTTTTGGAGCACGAGAGGCTAAGGACACGGCACGGTGTCACACTGAATTGTAAAATTTAAAACATTAAAGTGAATTCTGAAACAAATATCCCACATCTCGTTACTTTCTGCATCATCAATGAATACTGAATTTTTTTGCACATTTTCAGTATGAAAACCCAGTTGGCACAAACTTTGGCGACGTCTTAACGACATCGTTACGACATATTTACGACAACTTTACGACATCCTATGTCCACGTCGTGAAGACACCTTAACGGCATGGACATAGGATGTCGTAAAGTTGTCGTAAAGATGTCGTAACGATGTCGTAAAGACGTCGTCAAATTTGGTGCCCACTGGGAAGACACGGTGAAATCAAATTGATACATGAACGTCCAGTTACGCCTTTATCCTAAATCCCTTGGAAGCATCAAATATGACGTTGAAAATTCAAAAGAATAAGCTTAATTCACTTTCCATCATATTCTTATAATGATATGCAATCTTGTTATAACAATCTTCACTCTCCACGAGTGTTCGGAATATCGAAAAGCAGTTTAAAATGATGAAAAACATGTTTAAGTTCAATAAACATCAAATGTGAGGCTCAACGGCTCAATGATATTCACTCACTCCGAAAATGCTCTAGAGACTAGACCACGGTGCTCCCAACTCTCACTGCATGCATCGCGTCGACAACCGGATTGGTTAAGGTTGGCGCGCTTATTTGAAATGATTAAATGTGAAAAGCAATTGTGTACAGCAAATAATAAGAGTAAAGTTATTAAAAATAAATCTTTTCTCACAAGGAAGACTTATAAAGTGAAATTTAAAATATTAATCAGATTTTCTCCCTAAAAATAAATTATCGATTTTAATTTTAAAGAAAAGAATGTCTTTTGTATCCTAAATATGAATTAACAATTATTCTTAATATTATTATGCACTTTGCATTTATTATTTGTTGTGTAACATTTGACTTAAACATTCAGTCATTTTAAACAAACACGCCAACGGTAACTAATCAGGTTGGCCCTCCGCAAAAGGTCATTTTCTCTTCCGTAGATGGTCGAAATGAGTGAAAACAAGATGATCGTATTGACCATCCCGAAAGAATACCTTGCTTATCCCTGATAGTGAGTCTGTCCTTCTTATAACAGCCAGACTGTTCATGAAACGAGAGCCTCTCTGACTATGCCAACAACATTCTGGATGGCTCTTTAGACCATCTAGAAGAACGGACTGGCTCTCACAATTTTAACCCTCTAACTTTAACCATTCATTTTTCTCCATGTACGATACCAGATCGCTTTCTTAAGTATTCGCAGCTTACCCCCCCCCCCTCCTCCCTCCCCTCATGTGGGGCTTTTCGGGGACGGACCGTTTTTCCCTAGCTACTCGTGCGAACAAAATAAAGCCGAAAAATCAAGACAAAAATGAGAGCATGTGTGAGCAATCGGGAGGTACATTGGAGGTGGAGGAGAAAGAGGAACCGGGAAACAGGTCATACACCCGAAAGATGAAGATGGAGTTTCAGGAAGAAACTGAGGAGGAAAACTTATTAAAGCAGATAAAGACAGTGCTAGGTCACATATACAGTCGTTTAGTGACTCGAAAAAGAACATGTTCCTTCCAATTCGAAGTGGAATTAAGTTAGCGAAGGACGTGCTACGGCAGATGAAGTCGATAAGAGGTCTTTGAAGGTCTATGTGGAGTTGAGCGAAGAGTTGGCGACGAGAATGCTCCGTACAGAATACCTGAAGGTGAGATGGGTGTCTTGTACAGTAAGGAAGAAGAGGCAGTGAGATGCTATCGCTAGCAGGACTTTGGCCATATGGCAGCGCTACCTCTGCGCCGCAAAAGAATGACAGGACCTGATTTTTACACCAAGGGTGTTTGGCTTTAGCATTTTTTTAGGCTCTTTAGTACCTCGGCGGAGCTCGAAACCTTGGCCGGTTTCATCAAAACGGCTTTGGAATGAGAGCACCTGCTTAACTCCTATGTGCCAATCTGACCCATCCATCCTCCTTGTTCAGGGATGAGCTTTTTCGTTTATGGTCTAATGGTGTTTGCCTCAGGGGGTCTCAAGGTGGGTTCCCTCACTCTCTTCCTATAATAAAGTGTGCAAGTCTCCCTAGCGTCGTGGTCCGTTTGAATCCCCTTGCTGGTTTCAGCAAGACTCCCTGCCTTCTTCCTACTTCTTCGACCCTGTCTCTGACTTTTCTCTCCAAGCTCCATCCAAGGATCTTGATCTTCATCCATATGGACCACCTTTTCGATACCATCAGCCGTATCAATTTCTTCGCTGGAATTAAGTTCACTCCTGACAGGAAGGAAAATGTTCTTTTTCGAGTCACTGAAGAACTGCATATATGACCTAAGACTGTGTTTATCTCCTTCTCAGTTTGTTCCTGAAACTCCTCCTTTATCTTCCGGGTGTATGACCTGTTTCCCCGTTCCCCTTCCTCCGTCACGTTCACACTGAAAAAATGGTTAGTTGTGACAAGAAGCTCTTTATTAGTAAAGATGGCATTAGGTGTGACAACTACTTCGATGGTAAAAAGAACTAACCAGTTTAGTGCGACAACAAGTCGCCGTTAGTAATCCTACGTAGGTTATATTAGTAACGATATTAATTCTAGTCACAGAAAATAAAGTAGTCACATTTACCACCAATTTATTTTCCAAGAAATAGAAGTAGTAAAAGTTACAAATTTCCCTCCTTAACGACATTGGCAGAACTGAAACCTGGGCGGTGCTGCCAACATTCGTACCAAAACATCGCGTCTTGTTCTCGATCGTCGCCATTTTCATCTTAACCTTTTTGTGAATTGTGCAGTAGTGAAAACCGTGAAGACTATCACATCGATCTGAATTTTTTAATACACTTACTACGACTGCAAGCCTGTATTTTTAAATATTGAAATTATAGTAGTTTTTCACTAACGTCCCAATGGGCATGTGGGTCTATTTTGACATGAAGTCTTATCAGGACCTGGTGCCTATAAGAAGTTCTCAGGACGTCCTGCATCCACTGATGACATGTTATAGTAAAATCTACTATAATTTCAATATTGAGAAGTATTCTCTTCACAGTAGTCTACGAACCAGTAATTTCAACAGTAAAACTTTCTAGTTTTGATACTAATGACTACTAATTTAAATAGTGATACTTACTAATTTTAATAGTAAGTACTACTATTTTAAATAGTAAACCATACACGGAAAAAATAAATTGTCGAAACTTTACTTGACTAGTCTCCCATTCTAGGATAGGATACTTTTTTTTAGAATCTCATTTAATTTTTATCAACCCTGGCGGACCGGCCGAACGCAAGCATAACGCTACAGCGTAATGGTAAAGTAATGCTAAGGTAATGCTAAAGTAATGCTAAAGTAATATGGCATTATAGTTACTGAAAGAAGCAAAACAAATATGTAAACTACTGAAACTATAATACAGTTCAAGCTCCGATCAGTGCCGCCCCGAGCAGGGCCGCTTCTCCGATTTCTCGCTCGAGCGCTACCCCCACCACTTTAGAGTCGGTCGCGATCGATGCATTTCATAGCTGAAGCTCCGAGGAGGGCCGCGAACGAAACGGCCGAATCTGAAAGTTTTTCTCGGGCCAAACCTTGAATTTGTCAGTGAAACAAATTGTTCATTTTATTATACATATAAGAAATTAAATATCAGGAAAACTGTTCGTTATTCAAAATTATTTTTAGTCCACTTAAAAAAAATTTGCTTTGATATAAAATCAAATTTATGTAATATAGGGCTAACTAATCATTGTTTATTTTATGTTTCGTCAAATATTTAAAGGCTTTGAATAAAAATGTTCTGGATGAATGTTCAACATAAAATGTGAACATTGAAACCCGAAGAAAACCATGAAAAATTATAAAATCGCGTTCAAAAGATATTAGATGTCTGATTTCAGCTCATTTAATATGCGTTTCTACACTGAGAAACTTTAGGTTAGAAAAATTACTAAAACGGATAGCAAATGGGGGCAAAATGCTTAAATTTCGACAATTTAATACATAAATAACAACTTATACTATTTTTATAAGAAGATTTCCTATTTGGTAATAGCAAGCTTTACTATTTTTTGTAGTAAAATCCGATGTAGGAAAAATTAGTAGAGAAATTAATAAATTGTACAAAAAGAATAAAAGTTATAAGTATGCTAAATAACATAATATACTAAATATGTAGAAGAAATTACTATTGTCTGTAGGAACACGATGTGTATTATGGGCATTTTATATTTCTTGTGACAAAGGTTAATACCAATTATTAAAATTTGTCCCAAATATTACTAACTGATTTAGCAGACCGTATCGACCCTTGGACCGAGCGCAGCCGAGTGCATCCGACGTGTGTCGATCGCCGATCAACGGTTTTCAAGAAAGAGGCGAGGTCCACCCCCTCTAGGATCCTTACTGGTTTCGATGCAGCATCCCATCTCTGACTAAATTGAGGCGAAATTTCATAGACGATTATTTATTTCCCGTTTTTTTATCTTGGAGGAAATCAGGTCACAGCAAGCCCTAGCATTAGAGAATCGAGCTGAGTAGCTTGGTACCGGTGAAAACCCCAATTATCTTTACGATACTCGATAAGTCTTCATGAGCAGACATTGGAAGACCCGTAATAATGACCTCTCTGTCCCTAATCGCATCTTTCAAGCGGTTAATCCTTTGTGCGTGTGAGAATTTCATGTTATTGTTGGCTGCTTTCTGAGCAGAATTATCTTTATAGCTAGCTGCTTCTGTCAAGCTTCAACTTTGGAGATTCTGGAACACACAAACTCAATTTTGCTCAACAGGAGATCGTTTTGACCGGTGATAGATTGCAGCTGAGCCGAAACAAAAGCTTAATCAGCACTTTGCAGCTTCAAGGTTTCACTTGTACTCGTACTGGTTGCTGCATCTTTATAAAGAAGGTCGGAGATCAGATTCAGTTTGGCTAGAATCATCGAGGAAACAAGATCTGGCTCAGCAAGAGATTGGTTACTGAGGGTTGTAGAAGGAGGTTGTTGATGAGATTTGTTCATTTGGTTTTTTGGGGGCAGGCCTTAAGACCAGTATTCGGCTTTTCAACTAGAATAGAACTAGCGTTTACGTTCCTAAATACCCAATAGAGATAAGGATCCCTCCGCGTAGGCAACTCGATCTACAGCCATGCCAAGTGCAGTAGTGTGAATAGTGAATAAATTTAATTAATTTCATTTTCAAGGGATTTTCAATGATTTTTACGGTTTTCAATAGACATCTCAACAGATTTCAACAAATTTACAAGATTTGAATCGATTACAATGAAATTTTAAACGATTTTAAAGATATCAAAGGAATTTACCCATTTTTTTTGTGTAAACTTTATTGGTGCAGAATCGCTATTTTGGTTTGTTTCCATATGAGATTGCGGGTGATATAAAAAAAATAATTCCTTAGTATTTTCTATATTTTTTACATTCCTTCTTTCAATACTTTTTTATTATTCAGTCCAGTGCTGATTATCTTACAATCCCTTTCTGTATAATAATTTTCTGTAATGAATTTCCTATAATTTCGAAAAATTTATAGAAAAATCATTACAGGCCCATAATAATTTTCCTAAAATACTTTTTCCTAAGCGCCATGTAATCTCATGCATTCTATATAAAATCCAATTAAATCTCTTCAACAGCTACAAAATCTATGAGATAATTTGCATTCTCATGCAATCTTGCAATCTTGCGATAACCCCTCGAATAGAATTTGATACTGTTTGAACATCATTACTATCGCATTGATATCAGGAATATGTAATTATCCATAAATTGCTGAACTAAATTGCTGAATTAAAAGAAAAATTATTGTTTAAATAATTAGGATATAAGTTCTGAAAGAACAATACGCCACATGGTGAAAATGATTCGACAAAATTTTCGCCACCTTTCCGATGAAAAGGCAGAAATGAAAGACTATTGATTGTTTGAATAATTTAAAATTGTTATAAGCAATAAAATCGCTAGAAGTACTTCAAGAGCTGTGTTGTATCAGATCATAATAATTTACGCCAACATATAACTTTTTAAGGGTATTTTCCAGGCGTGATACAAGCATCAAAAGGCGTACTACAAACATCAGGCGTGATGGTTGAGGGAGGAAAGGGGGTCAAAATAAAAAGTTATTTTGTGAAAATTATTTCTTGAACATTTCTTAAAAAGCGACTAAAACTGAATTTATAAAAAATGTATAACAAGTAGTTGTTTTCCCACTGTTTTTTTAATTGAGCTTTTGCCATTTAAAACTCCATATGAGTTTAAAAAGCCCGGTCGTATGGGTTAATATTAATCGATTAGGCTCAAACGTTGAAGGAATTTTTTCCGGGTAGCAAAAAGGCTTAAGGGCGACTGTTCACCCAAAATAAAAAATACAACTTCCCTTTTTCGACAATTATATTGAACATCTTTCAGAAAAATAAATCTTCTTGCTCTTGACACTTTTTTCGTAAGACGACCTGTCTTCAAGTTACAGCGTTATAAAAAATTTTTATTTTTTAACAAAATTGACATATTTGCAAAGTTATATCTCAGAAACTATTGCTTAAAATGACTGAAACTTGTACACGAAATATTCCGAGTGAATGGTAACTTCTCTTCACTTAAATTGTTTTCAAAAAGCACAATCAAAATACAAGTACAAATAATAATAAACGAGATGAAGAAATAGTGCATAATTTAAATGTTGTATTCCACCCTTTAATTTAAGCTCTGTTCAAAGTTTCTAGAACGCCAGGTTCGCGCCCTAACTTGTTTTAAAAAATGGTCAAAAACACTCATTTTCTCAAAAACTTACCCTCCATTTTTCCAAAAGTTGTTAATTTTTTTGTCAAACTTTTGTTCTCCTCCACTTAGCAACTAATAATCTACAAATGAAATCTTTACTTATTAATTAGGCTGCGTTTCGTCATCCCGACAAATTTGAGGAACTAGAAAAGTGGATGAACTAGTCGTCGTCAAATTTCGGGCCGACTGGCCACAATTATGAAAAGTATTTTACTACCAATCCTAAATTTTTTGACGAGCAGATTTCGTTTTAATTACATTTAAAATCAAATTGTCTAGGAACTTTCTTGTATTTCCTGAAAATTGGCCAAATGTGGGTGGGTTCGTTTTGTTATGTAGCTCTTCAACTATCAACCAAGTATTTTACATGCAAGAAGCACATTTTTTAAATTAAAATTTTCTTCATAAACTCACCTTCAAAACATGCTTCGTCTTATAATGAACCTGTTTTCAATTCACTCTTCTAAATCGTTTTTTTTTTGTCAAATACAAGTTAACATTTTATTAAATTTTTTTATGAAAATGTAAGGTAAACGTCCCAGTAATCGTGACTATAAGAGATTTCATTGACTTCAAATATTTAGAAAAGTGTCTTGGAAGGATTATTTAAAAAATTATTGGTACTGGTTGAAGCATTAAGCATCCTAGAATATTATAAAAATTGTTTTTACATTATATTTAATATTACTTTTTATTTATAAACAATTAAAAGTCAAAAAGCACCGATGTCCCAGTTATCGTGATTTCCAAATCTAACATGTACTAGCAATCGTGAGTCGGTGTCCCAGTCTTCGTGAAAAAGGTTGAACTTTCTTGAAATTAGTTTCGATAGAGATTTGGATGTGTATTTCAAGTGTATTTTTGTATTTTAACTATACTTAAATGAAATGAAATATGTATTGCTAGTTTTGTATTGACGGAGACCTCCGAGATGAAATCCGTCGAAACATAACCTCAAAATCTAATCTTCTGATAGTTATAATCACGAAGTAGTATAAGAAGACCCCACTCCCATGCGGCCTTTGGAAAATTTGGACGCATAGATTCGGATTTAGTTAGTTTGCATCGTTCGCAGCGCCTCTTGCAGAAAAGCGTTGAAATACAATATTTACAAAAGGCGGCGCCAATAGTGTAGGGCGGGTGTAAAGAAACACACATATATGCTTATCCTAAAACACAAAATTGACGAATGTGTATGCCTGCATGTATTAAGATCTGTATGCATGTGTGCATGTTCCCGCAAGAGGCGCTACGAGCAGTGCAAAGTAACTAAATCCGAATCCACGCGTCCAAATTTTCCGGGAGTGGGGTCTCCTTATACTACTTCGTGGTTATAATACTTTTGATGTATACTTACACTGTAAAAAAAGTGAAAATAAAAAGACCGATCAGTTGTAATTTAATTTGTCGTAATTCATCAAATTTACCGTATTTCACGTGATAAAATTACAAATGGAATTTCTAATCACAATTGCATATGAAATTTAACTTCCTGTATCAGTGTGATAAAACATGAGATTGATAATATTACAATCTTCGGTGAAATTACTACGTTGAACGTTGGAAACTATTCGGGTCACCTTAAACGTGGTAAAATAATAATGACCTATAAATTTATCTGTCAATTGTAAAATCACAAAATGGGAATCAATGTAGCAAGTGCACTGTAATTTGGCAACATGTTAGTAAGGTTATGTGTGGATAGTAGTTCAATTACATGCGAAATTTCATGTGAAGCAACTTTGTGATTTCCGATTTGTGCGCTGGACGCACAAAAATTTTGATTGCAAAAAAGCAGAATTCGGATGCAAATCAACGTTTTTACCGTTCTTTTTCTGCTTGATGACAGTGTATAATAAAAATGTTAACATATTATTTATTATATTTTAAAAAGTTCGCCAAACTTGAATGCAATTTGCAATATTTATTTCGAACAAAAATTTCGTTCTTTAAAGTGTTATTCGTGCATAATTCAAACGCTCATATATTTTTAAATACAATTTCAATTGTTATTTATTTCTTTCATCATGATTCCAATTCCTCATTTTTTTTACAAACGAAAATTATCAATCATTACAAAGAAAGCGCATTTTACGAGTAGGGTTATATCACAAGCCGACTTTTTACGTTATCTTACAAACGAACTATCATTTGACAGCTGGTTATGAAATCGCAAGCATTTTGTAATTTAAATGATCTACATTCAATTTACCAAAAAATACGTAGATTTACTACGTTACAGGTGACCCGAAGAGTTTCCAACGTTCAACGTGGTAATATTACATCCACTTTTTTTACAGTGTACACTATAGTAGATTTGAATTGCCTTCCTTTTTAAAATGAAGTTTGTAAAATAATATTGTGTTTTATAAAGTCATATAAGCTAAATTCGTTCTATAAAATGACTACAACATAATTACACGGGATACAAAAATTTACACACGGGAAATTTGTATAATTAACTTTTTTGCAACATAAATTATAAACACAATGACGAAATTTGATCAATTGCAATGAATAAAAAAATCATGTGTATTTGGAGGTTATGTTCTGTTTACGTTGTCCAAATATTAAAACTATCAATAATTATATCTCTATTACACATTTATTTTTATATTATGCAGTATAGATTAATGTAAGCTAATAAAAACTACTCAATAAATATTACCTTCACTGTAAAATGATAATAAACTAAAAAATGGATAATGAAATCACTAAAGTCATGCCAATATTTTACATCACCTTTTTTCAGTTTTAAGCACTAATTTTGTATTACGATTACTGCTCGCAGTAAAGAGTCAGTTCTCCGATTCCATTTTACGCCTTTTTGAAATTAATTAAATTATTATTTGTAACGAAATGTGTAAATAAAATTTTGACAGAGTCGTCCTAGTCTTCGTGACCGGTGACGATTACTCGAGCAACTATGCTTTTGAAACGTCCCTACAATCGTGACCGATATTTCTCGAATGAGAAGGTACTAAATGAGGATTTTACTTAATTTTATGAAACACAAATTATTTTTTATTATCAAAAAATAATTTTCGTCCCGATCAAGTAATTTCTTGACATATTAAAAGCTTAAGCAGAGAAGCGACTCTCCTAGCCTAAACGTTAAGCTATTTTCCACGTTTCGTGATTCATCGCCACCGGCAATACAAATGAATTTTTTCACCCATGTGCACTATTGGTATAAAAAATACTAATTTGGTTTCCACAGCGAGCACTGTTCAAGCTTACTTAAAAATATTTAAGAATTGTATTTTTATGCGGAAATTACTTACTTCTGGCGTTTACACCTCAAAACTCACGATTACTGGGACCGTCCCGATTACTGGGACATCTACCTTATAAGATTTTATAAAATTTATTAAAACTAGTCCTATCCGAGAGGTGTAAGGATCCCTTCCCCAAGATTTCCCATTTCATAAAACTCACGGTTTCGCTGCTGATGACCCAAGAGCGTTACGCAAGCGTAGTCGGGTTGCCTACCATCAAGCATTAGTATCTTGGTATCATTACAATACATTGTCAGTTTGAGAAAAACAATCCAAATAATTAATCATCAACGTTTTTTGGCTAAAGGAGTTTATTTTTATGGAGTATCAATATGCCTGGACACGTTGAAGCCAGTTCGCATAATTTGCAAGCAGTGATCACACTTATGACAAGTGATTTTTTTGCGAAGTTCTCCAATTTCGACGTTGCTGAGACACGAGGAGTAAAATCGAAAAAATAAGTAATTGGGATGAATGACGTTGATCCTTCGAAATATTTATTTTTATTCATTTAATTTATTAATTTAGAATGATATTTGCTTTAGCCGAATCCTAACATGCTGCAACCCTCGTTTTATATGGTAAGCCTGAAAATAGGCAACATGCGAGCGATTTGGCAATGAGGGCACGAAAGCGTAGATGCACGCGAAATACCTCGAGAGCGCATGACAGTGTTCACAGATCGTGGGAGCTGGCGGCCCCCACCACGACTCCCGTGTGGGAGCAACACACGTAAACGCCGCGTGTCGGTGTGTCCCCACTTCGTCACTTGATTCCACGCTCCGCGGCAACGAAAATTTGTCGGTTCTCATGATTTCACTGTCTCCTTCGTGCTCTTTCGTTTGATTTCGGTGGCGGCTTCGGGTCAGCCACGAAGATGGGTTCGGCGTTGAAGCCGA
>CAKNWT010295448.1:0-14925 GCA_932066315.1 Andricus coriarius | reverse complement strand
GAGGGAATCAGTTGTATCTGGGAGTGGATGGAAGGAAAAAGGTGGTATCGGAGAGGGGGGCGGAGAAACAAGGTGTTATCTCAATAAGCCTTGCATGTTTTGTGCTTCAACACCCCCAATAATGTTTGGCATATTTTGAAAATAATTTTTACAATTATAAATTTTTTAACTGAAGGAAGAGGAGGTAATGGGTGAAGGCGAAAGGGTGATACGTGACAGAAAGGGGAAAGGGGCCAGCGAAGGTAAGGTGTAATGAGGGTATTAGTGGTGGGTAGGGGATGATTGGGGGGTCTCGATTCCCGACATAGTTTGGCACTTCAAAAGGGAGTAAGTGCTGGAAATGTGGGAAAGAAAAGAAGGTATGGTCAGAATGTCGGGACGAAATGGCCTAACGTTGGGGTAAAGCGGCATGATGTTGAATAAAAGAAACATAAATTTGAGGAAAAGTTGTTTAAGGATGGCGTAAAGTGGCATAGCATAAGTTTGGGTTGAAGTGTCGAGCGTGCGGTTTGGAAAAAATGCTACGGAAACCTACTGGATGCTTCAAGAGGCCTTCAAGGATGATTGTTTGTCGAGAACACCAGCCGATAGATGGCACAAGGCGTTAAAAGAGGGCCGGGAGGAGGTCCACTCCACCACTACAATGCACATAGTCACACGGCCTTCATCGTCGCCGACTACCTGGCTCGAAGCAAGACCACAGTGGTCCCCAGCCCCCATACAGTCCCGAGCTGGCTCACAGTGACTTTTTTTGTTTCCCCGCTTGAAGAAAGAGCTCAAAGGAAAACATTGGGAGTCCGTGGAAAACATTCAAGCTCATGTTACAAGGCATTTAAAAGGCATTCCAGCTGAGGACTTTGAGAGTGCCTTGCAGGCAGAGCAGACACATCTCTGCAAGTTTATTGCTGTAGGAGGGGACTATTTTGCAGAACTTTAAACATTTGTAACGATCGGATCAATAAATCAATTTTTATAACACCATGTGCATTACTTTTGTAATGAATCCTGTATGTCTCTGGTTCGACAGCGATCGGCATTTCGAGAATAGTTTTCTTAAAATTACTAAATGGTAAAAAAAATCAAGTTACGGCGATTGAAAGTAATGAACAGAAACTACTGCGCCTTGCGTCATAATTACTTATATTTGTGTTACCCTTTAGTTATTTGAAGACAATATTTGTTATTTTTATGTAAAATTTATAAATTTTAAGGAAAATTTAGTAAATCTACTTCAAAAGTCTCTAAATTTTATTTTCAGAAACTTAATTTTGTACATTTTAGTTACTTTAGTATCGTAAATGTGTCGAAATTTTCGGAACATTTCTGACAGTGGCTCCACGAGGTGCTCCTGGCGCTCAAGCTATGAAGCCTATTGTGCGACACCCGTGTTTAGTCTCAAGGCAGTACTCCGAATCCGGCCATCTTCGCCGAGTGTTCTTGGATCTCGGTGGGTTTCGTTGATACCAACGTTCTGAAATTATACCTCTCAAGTGCTAGGCATATTTATCGCAGAGTAAATGACGTCCTACTTTATAGATCCGGGAAAGTTATCCTTACAGATTCGAGGCACTGTTCTGGTGTGTTATGTAAGTGGATGTGTGTGTGTTCATTACTCGAAGTCGGACAGCGACCACAAAGCGGAGGTCCCTCCAGAGGGCCTGCCTCTACGCAAGGAGATTGCTGACTTATTTTCGAGACTTCTCAAAATCGCCTTCGACCACCAAGGTTAGGCCCGCGAAAGAGGCCATTTATCCTTGGTAAGGCACCAGCTTTTTCTGAGGGGACCTACGATTTAAGGTGGGTTCCGAACGACTGAAGGCCCGGTAAAAGTACATAGAAAAATTGTCATTGATACCTCAAGTCTTCTGTTCCGCGACATTACATCTCACGCCGTCAACGTGGTCGCGGAATACTGAATCTTCAAGGTCTTTACAGCAGGATTACTCTGAGTACAGCACATATAGTCGCAAAGGGACAAGATCCTCTTCTTAAAATGGTCCGGAAACACGAAGAAGTGGGCAAAGGCGCGTCTCCGTACAAGGTACCGGAGGAGGCTGCTGAAGCACTCGGACTTGATTTGAATATCAGGGGTGAGCAAAATACATCAAGTCTTATCCATCTCGAGTACTCACTCCTGAAGGCCCAGATTAAGAAAGCGTAGGAGAAAAACTTCCACGAACAGCTACGCGACACGAGGATGCACATCTTCCACAGAAATGTCGAGGGTCAGTCGATGTCGTATCAGCTAACGTTTGCTTTCCTTAAATCACCCGGATCGAAGTCGGGCGCGGAGAGTTTCATTTTGCCATCTCGACACGGTGTCATTTCCTCTCTAGCATACCGTCACCACATTTTGAGGCAAGGCAAGGAACCATGTTCATTATCGAATTTTTGGCACCAGCTGACAAAAATGTCATAGCCAAGGAGAAAGAAACGAAAGAGAGGTGTAACTACCTTATAAGGCAGTTGCGACGGTTATACCCGGAATATTCTATTAAGCTAATCGGCTTGATCATCGGCGATCTGGGAGGTGCCAAGGTTTCGCTGGTTAATAGCCTGAAAAGCATCCCAGTGTGTCAACAAAATGAAGGACCTATGACTATGCCAAGGGCTTCTGCTGAATATGGTTATAATAATTAATAAGCAGTCGCCGATAATTATCCAGGTATGGTCCCGAAGGAATAACCCGTAAGCGGAGCCGTGACAACCGTGCCGAAAGTTGAGTGGCACCTGGGTGAGGTGTCTCAAACGGTGACTTTGGGATACCGGGCGACCTCTCAGAGTATGCAGCCTTATCCTTGCATGCGGGGCTCTACAAGGATGGACGAACCCTTTTCACTAGCTGCTCATTTGAACAACAATGACAACACCAAACATAGTTGTAGTAAGTGCGGTTCAAAAACAATCGAACGCGCAGGGCTCTCGACAATGGGTCGGCCAACAATGCCGACTATCCTAGAGTTGTGGGAGCCAATCAAGACGAGGTCAATGCGATTGGTCGGCAGAATCTCGTTACTTTTAAATGGACGGATCGACTCAGGGACGACCTGCTGGAGTGCTATGATACCAGTATGGCCCCTGAACAAACAGGTTACATTGCACAACTGCATACTCTGTGGTGCGAGAAACACCCAGAGCTCTCGCATTTTTTGCATAAACGTCTGCGAAACCGTGCCGAGAAACTCCGAAAAAGGGTTTATATAAGCAGAGCGCCTACTCAACCGCAGCCAGAAAAAGCCGGAAATGGAGAAAGAGAGGCGACACTGAGACCAACCGCGAGCAGACATCCAATAGAGGAAGAGCGACGCTTCAGGACCCGGCGAAACTTCAACATTCAGGTTTTTCTTAAGCCCAAAGATCTGGCTGAACTGGATGACGAGCTTCGTAGAGATTTTTCCGGAGAGCCTGACCTCTGGACTATTAATTTTAGGCTGTATAATGCAGCGAGAGCTTTGGCAGATGCAAACCGTAAAACAAAATCAACGGTTGATCATAAGAACAAAAGACGAATGCATCAACTCAGCACAAAGATAGGCTGGTCCAGACAGAACGCGTCCCGCATTCAGAGTGTCATTAGCTACACAACATCTGGCAGGACTTTCACTTCCATGGTTCGACAGTTTGCGCGCGAGCTGCCGATCTGTCATCACACACTTAACAAGTCAAAGCTACTGACCATCAGGCAGCATATTGTGGTCAGGAAACACGAAGAAGTGGGCAAAGGGGCGTTTCTCTACAAAGCAGCGGATAGGCTGCTAAAACACTCGGCCTTGACTTCAATATCATAGATGAGCAAAGTGCATCAAATCTTATCCATCTCGAGTACACACTCCTGAAGGCGCGGATTAAGAAAGCACAGGAGAAAAACTCCCGCGAACAGCTTCTCGAGAAGAAGGTGCACGGCATCTTCCACATAAATGTGGAGGATCTGTCGATGTCTTATGAGCTAACGTTTGCTTTCCTTAAATCACCCGGATTGCAGTCGGGCACGGAGAATTTCATTTTGGCATGCCAAGGCGGTTTCATTTCCACTCTAGCATACTGTCGCCACATTTTGAGCCAAGACATTCCCGATGATAGTTGCAGAGCGTGTCATGCACACCCCGAGCATCTAGGACACATACTATCTGGTTGTCCAACTCATGCGGAAACGACTTACATCCAAAGGCACAATGCGGCACTAAGAGTGCTTTATTACCATCTCTGTCACTCTTACGGCATCAGCCCAAATACTGCTCCGCTAAACGCTCCTAGGGGAATAGAGTCAATTGTCGAGAATGCGAAGTGTCGGATATACTGGAACTTCATGTTCTCGACAATGGTTTCTGTTGCGCATTTGAGACCTGGCATGGTTCTTCTTGACTTCGAGAAACGAACCATGTTCGTTATCGAATTTTCCGCACCTGCTGACAAAAACATCATAGGCAAGGAGAATGAAAAGAAAGAGAGGTATAAAGAACTTATAAGGGAGTTGCGACGGCTACACCCGAAATATTCCGTTAAGTCTTGATCATCGGCGCTCTTGGAGGTGCCAAGGTTTCACTGGTTAATAGCCTGAAAAGCATCCATGTGGTCGTCCTTGGGTCGCTCCGTGTCCTCATGGTGCACGAGACTTTTGCCGGATCATCGTATTGAATTGGTCGCAGACTGTAACTACCCACCTCACGGTCGTAAGACGTGGCTACAGCTGAAATTTTACCGCGATTTCGCTGGGAGCGGGTGCAATTTTTCAGATTAGCACCGGCTCCCAGCGAAATCCTGCGATTGTCCTGATGACAAACGTTTAAATATATATACACATTACAGTTATAGTTATAAGCGGAGGCGTAACATCCGGGCCGAAAGCTGAATGGCACCTGGGTTAGGTGTCTCAAGCGGTGAATCTCAGGTTATGTAGTCTTATCCATGCATGCGCAGCTCTACAAGGACGGCCGAACCCTTTCCCTAGCTTCTCGTGTGGACAAGAATGACACAGATTGCAAGCATTATCCCTGCTCATGGAGGCTTTATGGCGCGTGTGCACACTCTGTGGTGCCACAAACTCCCAGAGCTTCGGCACGTTTCGCATCAGTCATTGCGAAATTAACGTGCCTACCGTTCGAAAACTGAACATGTGCGCGGAGCGCTTCTCTAACCGCTGCTTGAACAAGCTACAGATGAAGATGAGGAAGAGACATTAAGACCAACCGCGGAAAGCAGGCACCTTCTGAGAGATGATCGCGATTTCAGGACAAGGAGGAACATTGACTCGGAATTCGTGACATCTGGTAGACCGTTCACGGAAACAATTCAAAACTTCGCCCAAGAACTGAGGATCTACAATCACAAACGGAACAAGTCAAAGCTGCTGAAAATATAGCACCATATTGTTGACAAAATACGGTTATTATCTGACTCAATGAGATAGATAATTTTTGGAGAGAGGTATACAAGATCCCGAAAACATTGGAGTTGAAAGGATAGTGTATATAGGAATATCCATCAATCGCTGCCAAAGTAGTGAGAAAAGCACTTAGGGGCACGAAGAACTTTTCCGCTGCAGGACCAGATCGTACCAAGAACTGCTGGTGGAAGAAGTTTACTTCTACACATCAACATCTGGTCCGCATATTCAACTCATATTCAGAATCAGAAACGCCCCTTTAGAAAACTAGTTTTACTATCGCATCTGGAAATTATCGTGTGACAACGAACAACGTCACCTTCCAGAGAGGCGTCTTTCAGGGCGGTACCATGAGCCCTCTGTTCTTTTGCATTACACTTCTACCGCTATCTCTTGAACTACGAAATTCTCCTGGATACCTCTGCGACAACACTAATGATGAGTGTATGTGAAGTTAGGTGGAACAGAATCAGCACATGTATTAGAAAACAACGTTTATTATAATGCACTAACAGAACCAAAGAGTGAGCACGAAATGTAAAACACTAGCAGTGCTCATCACAGCAGCGTGAACCGAACTAAACTTCGACTGTACAATTGTGAGTTCATGTCATGTGGTCTCGTTTTGAGTAATGTAGTCACCGGATATGACTGTCTAGGTGCCATGATTGAAGAGCTGCCTATATTACCAACTAGAGCCCCAAAATTCATATTGCATACTTGGTCACAACACTCTCACTCAATTTTACATTTTATGAGGCATTCATCATACAAGTAAATGTTTAATTTATTTAATCTCTCACACCACTCTTATACATCATACTTGCAAGGGTATATTTAGGTAGCGCTTTCGTGAATGGATCGGCCAATTGTTCCTTAGTGGAAATATACATAACATTTATAGCTTGTAAGTTTTGTTGCTCGCATGTAAAATAATATTGCATATAAGTATGTTTTGATCGCTTTGCGGAGGTAGGATTTTTAACCAAAGTAATTGCAGCTTGGTTATCGCAGTAAATAGTCGTCGGTTTTTCTCGAAAGTAACCTAATTCTTTAAGCAAACGTTTCAACCATATAATTTCTTTAGTGGCTGAGCATAAAGCTCTAAACTCAGCTTCACTAGCTGAAAGAGCAACACTCGACTGTTTACATGACTGTCAAGATATCGAAACGCGATTCAGAAAACAGATCCGTCCCCATTTACTTCTGCGAGTATTTGAATAACCTGCCCAATCAGAGTCACTGTAAGTTACGAGATTGCTATCTTGGATTTCACCAAATGAAATTCCATAGTTAATAGTACACTTTAGGAACCGAAAAACACGCTCAACACCATTCCAGTGACTCTCATTAGATCTTTCGAAAAAATGACTCAAAACACTAACTATATACGCTATATCTGGTCTAGTCCAGACCATCAAAAACATAAGTGAGCCTATAGCTTCTCTGTAGGGAAAAACAAGCGTTTCCTTACAAATCTCATCTGTCTTGCAGAACTTCGTGTCTGGATCAGCTGGGATAGAGAGAGACACACAATTATTAAACTTAACGAGATTCAGTATTTTATGAGTATAAGCACTTTGAAATATTTTCAGTATTTTCAATTTCCTGTCTCTCTTTATCTGCATATCAACAAAAAACTCTGTTTCAGAACTCTTATAATTTATAATCTAACATTATCATTTATCATATAATATAAGCCAGCATCTGCTTGAGATTTAGTTAAACTGCACGTGATAAAAAAGTCATTTATTCGCTTATTCCAGTGCCTCTGAGCCTGTTTCAAGCCATATAAACTTTTCTTCAATAAACAAATTCGATCATCGATTTCAAAACGAAGAAGCTATTCCATGAAAGCTGTTTTCACATCAAACTGCACTGTTGGAAGTATGTTCATGAAATTTCATGAAAATGTTAGTTAAGCTTTTTACACTATTGTTAGTGATAAACTCATTGAAATTTCATGCAAGAGTGAAATTTAAATAGCCTTATTGAAATTTCAATGTAAGTTTTGAAACTATTTCAACAGATAGTGCATGAATTTTTTGTAAATGTTCATGAATATTCTATGGATATTCAATGAAAATAGTGTAACTTTTTCAAGAGCACTTTTCTGAAATTACTTCTTTCGAAATGACAAAGTAAAACCAATTTTGTACATGTAATTGCAAAAAATGTATTAATCAATTGAAACAGGTTTCAGAGTCAATTTTTTGAAATTTTAAAAACTTTTGCTTCAAAATTAAGTTTCTTGTCACTGCAAATTAATGAAAATGGTCTCAAATTAATTTTCAAATTCAAATTTATAAAATTTCTGTGACATAAGGCATTGAAAATTAACTTAAATTTCAGGAAATTTCTAACAGTGTGGATCATATGAAAGTCTTCAGCTGTAGCCATGGAGAAAACAGCTCGTACAGTATTGTATTTCACAACAGGAGCATTCATTTAATGAAAGTCAATTCCTTCTCTTTGGGCAAAACCCCTTATGACCAGCAGAGCTTTATATTTATCAATTGTTCCATCTGTTTTATATTTTTTCTTAAATATCCAGCGGTTTGAAATTACATTCTCATTTTCTGGTCTCTTAACGAGCAACCAAGTTTTATTTTCTTCAAGCGAATCCAATTCTTCATTAATGGCAGTTATCCACTGAGAAGAGTTTTTGCTATCGATTGCATCTTGTAGTGTTGACGCCTCACAGCAAGAAAATAGAGCTTCAGCTATGTTTATTGCGGTTGGAGTGATATCATCGGCTGGAGATACAGAAGCTGCTCTTTGTCTTAATAAATAAGGATCTATAACAATTGGATCTCTGGGATTACTTCTCGGGGATTTCTTCTTAGGATCATCAACTTTTTCAGAATCGCCTTCTTCAGATTCCTTATCGGCATACACAACAATGTCGATAATTATGGTATCATTTGAACAGACCCTTTCGTCGAAAATTACATCTCTCCTTATGTAACACGTTCTCGTAGTTGGATTGAACACCTTGTATGCTTTGTTTCCGTCAGTGTAACCAATCATCATCATTTTAGTGGAATTCATCTCCCACTTACTCCTTTGATCTTTTAGAATGTGCGCATATCATGTGCTACCAAAAGCTTTGCAATGACTAACAAATGTCTTCTCACCTGGCTTCTCATATGGCGTTTTACCATCCCAAGAATTCGAGGCAGTTCGACTACTGTTCCATTTTGTCTTTCAACATATCTATTCAGTTCTGGAGCTCTAGGCGTACCCAGTTCATGTTTGATGCTTTTTGACTATAAAAACTTTCTGACACCTTCATTGCAAAATTCTTTTCCACAATCAGTCCTAAATTTAATTAAATCTACTTTATGATTATCAGCTCGAACATCGACATAAAAGTGAATAGCTTCCCAAACATAAGATTTTTCTTTAAAAAAATACACAAAACAGTATTTTCAATAATCATCTTTCAAAAAAAAAATAATAATTTGCTCCGACAAACGAGCTTTGACGCATTTTACCGCAAAGGTCAGCATGAAACTATTCTCCCGAAAGTTTGGCTCTAACAGCTTGATTTTTCAGAAAAGGATTTCTGTGCCGCTTTCCCAAAACGCATCCTTCAAAGAATGGATTATCTTCATTTAAATTCAAACTTTTTTAATCATTTACTGAACAGTCACTTATCATTTTTCTCAATGTATAAAAATTAACGTGTGCTAACCTTTCATGCCATTCCATGAGCGAGTCAGCAACAACAACATTTGCTTCACTATAATTACAGAAAGGCAACAAATTTAGTTTGTATAATTTTCCGTTCTCTCTAACACCATCTACAATGAACTTATCCTTTTTATAAAACATGAGGCTACCATTCCCGACTTTCAATTTATTTGAATCATTGTCAAAATTATTAAATTTCTTAAACCACTCGCGTTTCACACACAAATGCTCAGTGGCGGCCGAATCATCGAACCATGTATTGTTTATATCAGTATTTTTTCAGACATACGTTCAACGTTAAACATTTCTGCTCTATCATTATTCGACGAATTTTCGGAGACAAGAAAGTAATTTTTGTTTTGATTCTTTTTCACTAAATATTCCCTTTTCTCAGGGCAATCGCGAGCCAAGTGACCTGCCTGCCTCTTATAGGAATGACAAATACCAAGCTTTACAAAATTTCCGGAATTTCCGCCACGTGACTTTCTATTATTCACAAAGCCTCGCTTACCTTTTGCATAAGAGGCTGCTTGTTCGTCTTCTGTATTAACATGTTGACTCCGCATATTCAACAGAGACTCTTCGTTTACAAGATGATCAGTCAATTTATCCAAGTTTTGTTGATTACATGGAACCGCATACCACGCCGTGCGCACATTATCAAATTTTTCATTCAAGCTTGACAAAATATTGGCAATAACGATGGTCTCATTTTTCTCAATATCCATGTCCTTCAAGCGTTGCGCTAACAATACAATTGTTGCGATGTGATCCGCCATCGATGCTTCAGAATCCAATTTCGCATTTATAAATTGATACAATAATACCTGGATCGATTGATCACTTCTCTCAGCGTGAAAGGTGCGCAAATGTGCCCACATGTCAGCTGTAGTTGTACAATCCGCGATATAACGAAGTTGATCGAGCTCCAAACCGCGCATCAGAAAAGCCTGCGCCTCGGCATCCTTCTTCACCTATGACTGGTTTTGGAGTCGATCCATCGATGTATTTCTTTAATCCATTTTCAGCCATGTAGATTTCCATCCGGCGCTTCCAGAGCTGGTGATTTTACCCACTGAAACGATGCATGTGATACAGCTTTGTTTTAGCCACGACTTCGGCGTCAAGCACAGGCTCCGCTTCAGTTTCATCACCAATTTCACTATCGATGCCTTGTTGTTCGTTTTTCACCAAACTTTTTGTGGGGTCATTCACTGAGCCCATAACCGATAATTGTATGTGAGATTACGTGGGACAGAATCAGTACAAGTATTAGGAAACAGCGTTTATTATAATGCACTAACAGAGCGAAAGGGTGAGCACGCAATGTGAAATACTAGCAGTGTTCATTACAACAGCGGGGAGCGGACTAAACTTTAACTGTGCAATTGTGAGTTCCCGCAATTTGTTCTCATTTTGAGTAACCTAGTCACCGGACATGACTGTCTAGGAGCCATGATTAAAGATCTGCCTATATTACCGACTAGAGCCCCAAAATTAAAATTGCATACTTGCTCACAACACCGAGCATAAGGTCACTCTTGTATTTTACGGGGATTTCGTTAACATCTATGCTTCTGGTAAAAGCAAACTTCAACTTGCTTTAAAAATCGCCAAGAAGTACATAGGAGAGATCGGTATGGACTTTGGATTGGACAACTGTGCCAAGATTCATCTGAAGAAAGGAAAGATCATTGGCGTTCCGGATGACCCTGAGCTTTTGGATATAAGTTTTATTACATATCTTGACACATGATAGATCTAAACATACCTGGACGTGCCTCGAAGCCGCATTCAGGACGTCACATCAGTGAAGGAGTCTCTCCGAAGCAGGTACAAGCAACTTCTTTGACAAATTTGTTCTTCAAATCTGTCGGCGTTGAACAAGGTATTTGCGACTAACATGCTTGCCGTCTCGCTTCTACTCTTCTCGTTTGGGGTGGTTTAACGGACGAAGAAAAAGCTTACGGCCCTTGATATCGCCACAAGTAAGATCATGCATATGAATAAGAGCTTGCATATCAATTCGTCCGTTCCGCAATGATACATCTCACGCTGTCAAGGCCGACGCGGACTTCTGAATCTCCTAAAAATCCTCTCCTAAAAATAGTCAGGAAACTCGAAATTATTGGCAAAGGAGCGTTCCTTTACAAAGCCGCTGAGCAGGCAGCCGAGATACTCGGCGGGAATTTTAACATCAGAAGTGAGGAAAGTGCATTGCTCCATCTAGATCTAGTCCTTGTCAAAGGAAAAAACCATTGTTTTCCTCAGATCATCATGGCTTTATTCAGGAACAGAGGGTTTCATTTTCGCATGCAAGTACGGGGTCATTTCCACCTTAGTATACCGTGACCGCATTTTATGTCAAGGAGTTCCCAGCGATAGATTTAGAGCGAGTCATGCACACGCTGAGTACCTACAACACATACTATCCGGGTGTCC
This sequence comes from Andricus coriarius, assembly GCA_932066315.1. Lineage (NCBI taxonomy): Eukaryota > Metazoa > Arthropoda > Insecta > Hymenoptera > Cynipidae > Andricus > Andricus coriarius. The sequence goes on along the minus strand of CAKNWT010295448.1, from coordinate 3,404 downwards.
CACTCAAGCGGGAACAACGTATCTCTACAGACATAATGCGGCCATAAGAGTGTTTTATTACCATGTTTGTCGCTCTTACGGTGTAGACCGCGACACTGCCCTTCACAACGCTCCGAGGGATATAGACTCAATTGGCAAAAACGAGAAGTGCCAAATTTTACCGAACTGCGATTTTCGAACAGCAGTCTCCGTTGAACAATCGAGGCCTGACATTGTTCTCCAAGACTTTGAGAAATGAATAATATTCGTAATCGAATTCTCGGCTCCGGCCGACTACAAAATCACTGCCAAGGAGAAGGGAAAGGAGGAGAGGTATCATGACCTTAAAAAAGAGCTACAACGATTGTACCCAAAATATTTCTTAAAGCCATACTCGCATGCCAAAAATATGCCAAGGCACTTGCGAGATGGATACAGAAAGCTGTCATCCTTGTGTCTCTTAGTATCCTCAAGACACACGTGAGTTTCGCTGGCCTGTCGTTGTGATGCCATCGTGGCCTGTGACCACTAGGGCGCACTATAGGTCGAATTGCATTTCTGTGGCTTATAATCTAATATAACGAGAAAGAATAGATATAACTCAACAGATTTTTTTTAAAATAAAGTTCATGTTACGTGGGTTGAAGGAAAATATGTAAGAATGCCTACATTCCTTATTGTAGGGGTTGAAGTAAGGGGTAACGTTGAGCATGTTTAAAAAATCGATTACCTTTTGCTTTTCTTTTTGCTGAATCTCCAAGAGAAATCATGATATCGATACAATTTTTTTTAAAATTGTAGTCAATGTAATACAGATTAAGGAAAAAACTATTAGGATACCATAAAGCACTAACTTATGGGTTGAAATAAGAAGTAAGTAACTGAAAATCAGAAAATTCGCTAAAAAATATTGCAAATGGTTTTCGTGAGTGTTGAATATAATTTCGACAACGATTTCTGCATTATTCTCTACTTAGAAAATAATTGTTTATAACTAGTAATATTCTATTGCTAATCAAGTAATGTTTATTAAACTTTTATAACGATAATTTTGCTCTGACACAACACTCTTTCTCATTTTAACAACGATTCTTCCATCAATCTTCATTAAAAAAAATAGCTGAGGTTCTAGAATAAATTATATTACATAACAAATGATATATTTAACTGTTAAGGTCAAGTCACGAAAAAATATAAAAGTCTTCAGAATGCCTTCTTCGAATATTCCCTAGAGTGGGGGGGGGGGCGAGGAACCATCCACACATTAGAGAATAATGCAGAAATGGTAGTCGAAATGATATTCAACCCCCACGAAAACCATATGCAATTATATTCTACAATATTTCGCGTTTTCAGATTCTCGATATCCATTTCCACATTTCCACTCCTAGAAAGAAGAATGATAGCGAGATACTATCCATACAGTTGAAGATTTTGAAGAAATGGTTATTTGAATCGTTTTTACCGCCCAGGAAAACCCTTTACAATGTTTTTCAGCGAACTTTCTGATTTTTAGCCACTTACCCGTTAATTCGGCAACTAATTTAGGGAATGATGGTATCCTAATAATTTTTTTCTTAATCTGCATTACATTTACTACAATTTACAAAAACCCTACAATAAGCAATGTAGGTATTCTTACACATTTTCCTTGAATGCACGTAACATGAACCTTTTTTTTTAATTTGTTGATTTATCTCTATTCTTTCTCGTTATATTACATTTTAAACCAGAAAAATGCAATTTGACCTATATTCATTTCAATACGCCCTGGTCGTTTGCACGTGACGTGTGTTATATCGCTCCGCTATATTCGTTAAATTGGAAGTGTTTTAAAGAAATGCATGGTGCTACAAACGGTTATTGGTGTTCATCTTGCCCTAGTAAACGAATAAAAGTGCATTCTTTTGTCGCTTTCATTCAGAAAAACGTTTTATTTTACCTTTTAACATTTGTGTATCGTGCTAGTTACGTTTCCATTATGGTGGCATGTGCGGTCTATAATGGAGCTATAGCGAGAGGGGCAACGGATTCTCTAGCTTGTGGAAGGTTTAGCGCATTGTCACATTTGACTTCTTTAAATTTGACGACTAAAGATATTGAAAGTATAAATAAAAAATTGAAGGTTTGGAACTGCACTAATTGCTCGAAATCCTTGGGTAAGAAAAGTACCCGTCCTCGTGGGTCTCGCTCCTCTGTTTCGTCTGAGGGAGACATAAGTAAGCCAGGGATGTCTTTTGTCACACTTGGGCCCGGAGTAGAAGCATTAATCTCCAACGCTATTTCTAAAGGAAAGGAGTCCGGTCTTCAAAAAATCACTTCCTTGTTGGAGGATTTTGAAGCTAAACAAATGTCTTTTTATCATTCATTCGAGGTAGCCATCAAAGGAATAAGAGCCGATGTTGTTAAATATACTTCCCGCATCGGGGTATTAGAGGAGACCCTGTCCTTGAATGTGACTGACATTATCAAGCTCCAAACGAATTCTGAATCGATTTTAGATGAGAACAATGTTTTGAAAACACCGGTTTCCAGTTTAATGAGTAGATGTAATTATTTAGAAAAATTGCGCTCTCCTTAACACTTTAGTTTCATGCATTACCTGTCAGAAAGTCGGAGGATTTGCCCGATACTTTCTGCCCGATTGCTGCAGCTTTGGAGATGCCTCTAACAAAATATGATATTTCATCTATTTACCGCTTAAGAGTCTTAACGAGTAATATCGCCTCTCAGAACATCCCACCAACATTGGTTGTTAAACTTCTACAGCAATCTGCTTGCGTTGAACCTTTTGAAAACTGTAGAAAAAAGCGTGGAGTCACAACCAGAATGATTGGATGGAATGAGGACGTTCCTCTGTGTAGAAGAGAATCGCTGACTAAAAACAATCGGCTCATTTATAGTGCTGCTCTACAACTAAGAAGAAGTAAGAAATTAAAGTACCTTTGGATGACACGGGGTAAGATTTTTTGCCGTAAAGAGGATGGTTCGCCCAGAATTTTTTTGGCCAACATCAACGATCTTGATGCCCTACGCTAAGATGTCGTCAGCATTGCCCTGCATCATGTGGTCCTTGCAGCTGGTCAGCTACTTGTTTTATTTTTTTTTTTGCCAATTTTTCTTCTATTCTTCTATTCTCTCCAATTTTTAGAGCATAGGTTTGCACGTGGAGGTTTGTTTTTTGAAAAACTATAGGCTTTCTTATGCATGGTTCATTGTTATTTTTCTATATGGATTTGTTACTAATCATACTAAATATTCAACAACTATTATACATGCTGCTAGGTTATCTATTGTCCCACATGATTCCACCTATCACACTAATCATTCCAGTTCCCCAATAGATTTAATGATAGTAGATGATCTTGATAAGCTGAATTCTTATAGCCACACGGAAAAAAAATTTCATTAAATTTTATAGAACT